>JAPYZL010148604.1:0-13179 GCA_030522825.1 Platygaster orseoliae
CAGCCGCTCCAGCGAGGACGTGGCGGACAACGCGTACGCTGGCCAACGCAATCGCGCGCGATTGGTCGACGCTACTTCCACGTCGCTCAGGGACGTACCGCAATATATTAATATTAGTTAATATATTTAATAATATATTTGTTCAAAATTATATACATTTATTGTATTGATATTGAATTTTTTTGTATAATAAATTAATATTATATTTATATTATTAATTTCAAATAATAATGATAAATAGTTTTTTAAATAGAAATTGAGAAATATGTAATAATTAATTCATCTCTAATTTTGACTTAATTTGGCTATTACGAAAATATCATTTCAATCCTAGGGAAACATACGATTGTAAATTTCATTTCATATAAAAACAAAATATATCAATTTCTCGTTCACCTCTTTTCTCTACAGGGATTTCCTTCGAATTTCACAGCATGATACTTGATAAATCATGCCCCCTCGAATCGCGGGAAAACTCGGTGAAATCGAGTCCCGGGGCGAAATGACATGGAAATGTCAGGATTGGTCGTTACTCGCGTTGCGTAACTGGACGTTACGTTCGATTAGATTTCCCATTGTTCCCGCTTTTTACCCGTGGCGAAGTCATATTAGTAGGTTTATCGTTACAAACGAGTCGCTGCGAGTGACGCGGCGCTATAAACTCACTGGTTCTGTCAGCCTCCCAATGAAATATTCAAGGATTGTAGAGCCGCGTTCGAGCAATGGCTATATAATTATCGTCGTAAAGCAGTTGAGGTGATTTCCCCGAGACCAAAGGCGACGCGCACGTTCTCGAGTTAAATACGATGTCACCCAGCAAAAAAAGCCCTAATTGATCGGGCCGATCGCCCCGTGGGACACCGACCTTAAGAAAAATTTAGTACTTTTTACTGGAAAATATAGGTATAGTAATGTGAAGATGGAAAAATGAAGATTCGCTTCAAGTATCAATTAATTGTAAGCAGTAATTAACTAAGTATCAAATCACAAAAATAATAGAAAAACGTCACTAAAAAAATACTGAAACTACATATTTTTCAATAAATACTCAAAAACTATGAATATACATAATCTATTCTACAATCTTTACAACTTTGAACCATAGAACATTATTTTCTAAAAAATCTATCAAAACGCAACAAAAAATCCATCGAACTAGAGAAATACTAAAAAAATTCGAAAAATACTGAAAGACACAAGTAATAGTTCAAAAATTCCGATTGCAAAATTTTTGATGCAATAAACACAACAAACCAATTAGCCCAACTAATTTATCTTCTAGACCATGAAATGACTTTTAAAAACACGAAATTTCCTCGTCAGTTTCGAATTCTGGTCTTTCCAAGTCCCACTACCGCAATTTAACAAAAAAACATACAAAAATTCTGTATCTTTCATCACTTGTAGAGAACTAATTAACGATTATGATTGCTATCTCTGCTAATTATTCCTCTATTGCGAGCGATTTTCCCAGGCCATGAAGGAATTTCCTAACATTTCCTGGATTCCCGGCTCATTTCACATTTTTCCTTTTTCCTCCTCAACATTATAACGAAGCCTGGAATTGCTCCGATAACGTCGCCTTAAATCAACTTTTTACGCGCTGCGATTTATTGGGATCACGTCGCAAACAATTTGCCGGGTAGTAAAATACGCTTATTTTTCGCGCGAGATGCTATCTCGCGGAACGTCGTGCATTAACGAGACTATTAATGCCGGTGGACGGCTTTTCCCGAGCGATTTTTCAAGTTGCGGTCTATGCCATTTGCGACGATTTGTAAAATTGCCTCCAAACCGAGGCCCAATAACGTAATTGAGATCGAGATAACATCGAAATGGAATTACCCTCCGATCATTATTCCCCATGTCTCGCATGACGCGTAATTGTTACAAATCGGCCACTTATTAATACGTTAAATCGGTGATGGATCGTTGTCATTCATGATTTTATCAATTTCTCATACGTTTATTACGCCCCTGCCCTTCGAAATCTTGATTTATTCGACAATTCATGAATTCATGAATTTTGAGTACAACTTAACACATTTTTTAAAAAACAGAAAGACTTGGAAATTTTATAAACCTCTTTCTAATCGATGCTCTTAATTGATAATGAAAAGTAATCGATTTTAATGATTAATTCTTCATTTGATCACATTTGATTTTTATATCTCGCCAATGAAAAAGAAAAAAAGAAACAATTATTTCTGCAAATTTATAAATTATATATAAATTTATAAACTTTCAGTAACGAAAATCTAAAAATAATGTCGAATGATTCCACGAAGATGTTGTCGTGATCTGCAAACGTGAAAGTGAATCTTAGCCACCGAAAATGGCACAATAGCTGGTAAATAACAGCCCCTGATAATTGGCCATGAGGCAAATAGTTGATTACCCCGACACTTAGCGGGATTGCGCGAGCAAGGAAGTGCAGTAACGAATGATTAAATAGCCACGTCGCGGTAAGCGGCAATAATAGAAATGATGGAGCGAAGAAAGTGAATTTCATACCTATACGTTTGAGAAAGTCGCTCCTCCCCAATTAAATACCAAATGCCACACTCGCCGCCACGTGACACTGACCTAGCGCAATCGGGATCAAGGGTTACAAAGCTCGTCGTTCCACCCCACTATTCACGCTAATGAAGCCTGTAGAAAGTATCGAGGAAGTGCATTGTACTCGGGGCGGGTTTTTCGGCATCGCATTCACACTCAAAAGTCAGCATTCGAAATTACTCGCACGTACAGGAGAAAAAATTTAAGGTTTTCAACATGTTTATGGTAAGAGATACACTGAGAAAAATATATTGTAATTGTTACAGTACTATATATAGTAAACTGGAATCACTCAGACATATTGTAATTTTTGCTAGATCATATAGTAATTTTTGTAACACCATATAGTAAATATTGTATCCTATTTCTCTACCCGGAAGTACTTTTTCCCCGCCATTAAAGTCCCCGAAATTTCAGCAATCGAAAGCACATACGTCTCCGTTGAAATCTCTTTTCCGGAACTTGATCGCGGTATATCGATTACCCGCGATCTCGGGCCGTATTTTAGGCCCCATTTTTTAGAGCCCGAAGGCGCATTTTTTTCCTTGCATTTTCTGCCACAGTTTTCGGGCCCATTCGTATATCTCGATTCCGCAAGTCCCGGCATTTGTTACTGTCTCACCGTTGACGTCATCGTAACAATCAGCCGTACTTTCACTTCCGAGATTCACGCTTTGTAATGCGACAGTGATTTAACCCACATCGAGCTCCGAACGATCCCGTTTTCTTTCATCAGCGTTCCCTGTTCGTCGGGATTTATGAAGCGGGAGATGTATATCGCCAGGGGCGGCGAGACGCCATTTTGTCGGTCGGGTATAATAATTGAGACTATCGACGAGGCAGCACACTCAGAAAAAAAAACATACAATGTGAGGAAAAAATATTGTAATTAATAGAAGACTGTATAGTGAATAGGAATCACTCAGACATATTGTACTTTTTGCTAGATAATATAGTAATTTTTGCTACACCACAATATTGTGAATGTTGTGAGATGATATTGTAGCAGTTAATATATTTTGTTCTGAAAATTCCGTTACCTATTTTGTTTCTTAAATATTCTGCTGACTAGAATTTCGTCGAAGCGAAAATTCCCTCGTTAATTTCCATTCAAGTTGTAAAGAAAACCTCCGCGTTTTCCACGAACCGAAAGTCTCGAGATAAATCGTCTTGTCTCCATATCTCTGATAGTCGCTTTGCATTCAAAAGCCTCTTCTAGGACGTTAATGAGAATGCGAGAATCGCTCTTGACTCGAGCCGCGATCGCCGGCAACAGATGTGCGTTTCATTTTTCGCTAATTAAGTCGTGGCTATTTCGCTCTTGCATAAAATTTGACCACGCGATACCCAACTTTTTTTCCGGGATATCGCGTACGAATCTTCGAGCCCGACAACGTTGCTTTGAACATTTTATCATAATAGAAGAGAGTGTAAATATAAAAATATACAATGTACATTGAATAAATACATAATATATATCATAAACATATATACATAATATATATCATAAACATATATACATAATATATATCATAAACATAAAGATTGTGACAGGAAACAATGTAGCTGAATCTTTTACAATTACATTTCTTATCTGTCATTTTCAATTTACAATAGATTGAGCATCATCTCAGTAATATATTGAAAAATATTTTAAAAAATGTTTCAAGTGTCAAAAATGACATCCTTGAACTGACATTGATAATCTACAATAAACATGGAGGATAGTATCTAATTTTCATGGAACAGAATAACTGCTAAAATTAAAGAAAAATTAAACTTTCAATAAATATTTTTATTCAATAATTACAATGAAAGCACATATTTTTATAAGCATTTAAAAGCGTTATATAATCCACAAACCTTAGGTTGTTATCCCACGTAAAAATAAGAAAAAAAAGAATGATGAACCAAAAAACTAATGAAACTACAAACAAAAACAGAATGATGCCTTGAATACATAAAAGTCGCTTTTTTAAAAAAGTAACTAATAAAAATGAGAATAAACAATTGTAAAAATAAGTGAACAAAAAATCAAAAATTTACGTATTGAAATCTAAAAGACATAAAAAATGACGATTATTCAAATGAAAATAAAATTTATTCAGGATTCTTCATTTCATCAACTCGATAATAACAGCAATTAAAATGATAATTATAAATATATATTCATCAATATTTCTTTATAATATATTATATTTATAAATATTTATAATATAGTTTTATTTACCTATATTACAATTATATATTGTAATTATAAATATATAATCAAAGAATCGTAATTATAAATGTTCGGCTAAGATAACGGACGAAAATTAATTTGAGAAATTTGTGTAACTTCGTAAATAATAAAATCAATTAAAATTCACGGAAATATTGTAAGTCTCACAAAATTCAAGTTCTGGGGCGTTGAATTCTAGAAATTTTGACAGAAAATCGATAGAATACCAAAAAGTTTTTCAAATCATAAACAAATTTAAAAAAATACTAAAAGTATCAGAATTTTACGAAAAACTGTTTTCTGAAAAATCTGAACAAATATGCATAATCTGTTATACTTAGGATTCAAGACCATCGAATATTCCTAAAAAAACATATAAAAAAATTTATAAAAATACTATAAATCTAAGAGAATAATATCGATCTCTACAAAATCTTATAAATACTTTAAAAATCATAAAAGTATTTCTAATTTACAAGATATTCAAAATCTACGTAGACATCTTTGAAAATACTGGAAACTTATAAAAATACTAGGAATTCATAATCGTTGTAAATTTCTTTAATTTGGTATCAAATTGTAGGAATCTGTAAAGTGAATTATATAAATAAAAAAAAAATTCATAAAAATACTTCAAAATACTAGAAAACTCTATTAAAAACATAGAATACAGAAATTTGAGAAATTCCTGAATTACTTCAAAAATCCATAACTTTTGGCATTTCATGATTTTCAAGCTTTGACAATATGGTTTTAGTAAAAAGATTCTTCGCTTTCATGAATTTCAAAGTTTCAAAGTTATGTTAATTTTGGAGCCTGAAGTTGAACATTTTTCATATACTTATTGAATATAATAGAACCAAATTTTGTATTTTTCTAAAACTGTAAGTATATTCCAAACTTTCTCGTTATTCATACAACTTGGAAGTTTTTCTAAAATGATGAATTTTTATCACTACAAAAAACTATTTGCTGAATCAGCAAAAATAGGTGCTGTTTTAACACGACTGAACGATTTTTTTTTGCAGCAGTAGCTTATTTGTAAAGGCAATAAAAAAAAGGTACATACTGCTGCAAAAAATTCTTCAAAGTAACATAATATAACTCGAATAAATACAAAAAACTGTTATTCCTATTTTATTTATAATAAATGTATAATTATTGATGTAGTTATCAATTAATTTCAATAAATTTATTATATTGTTGATAAAACTCTATCAATTATTGATTTTTATAAAAAAACATTATTTACTTATTGATAACTTTTTTAATAATATGTTCATTCACCTACTACTTTTAATTATTCATTTTCAATACCTCTTCATTTCATTTACTTTTTTTTGCTAATACAGTTGGATTTTATTTTTCTTTATAGTTTTGTTGTTTCTAAACATTTTTTAGATTATTTTTCATTTAATTTCGTTCTTCAATAGAAAAACGACTCGAATAAATAAAAAAAAATGTAACGTCTATTTTATTTACAATAAATATATAATTATGATCCTAATAATTTTTTTTTCATTAATTTTTTATATTGTTGATATGCCCTACCAATGATTGTTATTCATTTACTACATTCATTATTTTTATACAATTTTTCTTATTATTTATATTTTTACTTACATATTATTTTTGATTTTTGATTTTCTATTTATTAAATTGACTTTATTTTTTTTACATACAATTAATTATATTTTTCTTTTTTTCATAATTTTTTTGTTTCTGAGAATTGATTTATTCATCATTCAGTAATTTTTTTTTTTCAATTGATCTAAATGTCGCCTTTCAAGGCGAAATTATTACAGGTTTTCCTCGTTTTTCGATCCACGTATTGCAAAAAGTGCCTTTTTCGCCTTGGGCGTATAAAATAGAATTTAGGAATATCGGCGAGAGGAATAAAAAAATAGCGACGGCACTAAAAGAAGCGAAAAAACGAGGCTCCGGTGTAATGGCTGAGAGAATGCGGTGGTTGGTTATTCGCGGATTTAATAGACTCGTACTATTCACTATTACAGCGAGTGTCACTATTCGCGGTGCCGCGACGTCTAATGATTTACCACCTGGCAGCCTTTGTCAACGCGGCAATTTCGAAAAAGGACAGGTTCCGCCGCGATCCTGGACCGAGTGTCGAGCTCGTAAACACAAACGGCGCGTGACAGTCTTTCGCTATTTACGACGCTTCCTTCTAATCCCCGATGGAAACGCGTTTCACGTACACGCACCGCAACGAATTTCACGGTATTCCAGATTTTTACGTAAATTTTTCAAATACTACTACCACCCACCCCCCACCCCCCACCCCCCCTCTCCTGTAAAGAAAATTATGAATTGTTCGAACTGAATGGACAAAGTCAAGAAAATTACTGCGAATTTGAACAACTTCTTCATAAATTTTTTCAATTCTCCTTCCCCTCTACCCCTTTAACTCAATAAAAAAATTCTGAAGTTCCAAACGTTTAGGAAATAAACGAATTCTTCACTCAAGAGAAAAGTAAGGAATATTTAGTAACGTTCAATAACATATGTCGAATTTCAATAATTATTCATAACTTTAAATATAGAAAGCGATTAGGAAAATTTCTTCAATTACGTTTATTTTGATTTATATTTTTATATTTTTGTTTATGAAACATATATGGCTAGAATAATTTGAAAAATCGAAATTCGGAAATTGTTTGAACTCAATCAGTAATCTGAAAATCTGAAAACTTTGAATTTTGGAGGAACGTATTATAAAAATCTGCATAAAAATGCACAAAAATATTAGAAAATCTTACAAATAATTTTAACACAAAAAAACAGTAAAAGAAATAAAAATCTATTGAAATGCTGTTTCACGAAAAATATAATTAATTTCTTCAGATTAGGGATCTATGAAAACATAGAAAATTTATTGCAATTTAAATACCCAAGGATTGAATTTTACAAATAGCAATAGAAATCCACAAAAATTAAAAAAAAAATACAAAAACTTGCTCTTTATGAATACTACTATTATCGGATATCGATAATAATTAAGAATTGAATGCACAAACTATTAGTACTAGATATTTACAAATTATATTGAAAAACTCTGGAGATAGAATTTCTCGATAATGAGCAGGAAAAAATGTTCTTTTTAACACAACTTGACAGAACGAATTTTTTACAGCAGTAGCTTTTTTTTGTTTCCAAAGCTCAAAAATTACGTATAAAATTCTAATGCAAAGTAATAATATTGTTCTCTGGCAGCAAATAATGTTCAGGCAAAAAAAAATAAGCTACTGCTGCAAAAAAATTTTTTTCTGTCAAATTTTGTGCACATTCGCACATTTCTAAAACAGTCAAAAATATAAAAAATTACAAAAAACTTTCGATATTTCCGAAATTTGAATCTCATATCACGTAAGGTTGTTTCGTAATAGTGAAAAATTTTTTCTTTCTCATTCCAACGGGTTTTTATTCGCGTTCAGACTCTATTCCAAATCCGAATACTTAAACTCGAGTTTCAAGTTTATTTTCTTCTTCCAAGTGAAAATGTGCCAAGAATGTCAGTTTCCTGTGCCAAGTGAGATATTCTCAAGAATGCGGTTTTGCATATTTTCTATGCAAAGTAACTTTCAGACATAATTAGATTGAGCTCATGAAAAATTTATATATATATATATTTTTTTTTGCACTTTTTGCCAGATATATTGCAATTTGTACAATATTATTTTTTTTAATAATATTATTACGGAAATTGAAATGAATATTTTACTTGTTACAGTATTATATAAATTACTAAATGTATGACAGTTTTTACTACACGGTTTTGGAAATTTTAAAATTTACTTATGCAAATCGTACTATACGATTTGTAATTTTTAATTTATTTTACAAAAAATCCAATATATGTGTATAGTGAAACATGTAATATCATATTTTAATTTTTATAACTTGTTTTTCGACTTGTAAAATATGATATTTCATGTATAAAAAGAAAAAATTGCACATGTAAAAATATGCATGGCAAAAATTTATTCTACAGTAAAATACATCATACATTTTTGAATTTTTCCAGTTTTGTATCTTATTCTGTGGTTCAGCTTATTAGTAACCCAAATTAGTAAGAATAACAATATGATATTGCAAAAAGTACGAAATGTGAAATACAGTAAAATACAGTATTGTTATTATCACAATATTTTTTTTTCAGTGCTGTTTGAAATTTTCCACAATAAATTCATGTTCGGGGAAAATGTTGGAACTCGTCATCATTGTCTCGTTGGAATGAGAAAATTGCAAGGTGTTGAGATTGTGGTCTCGGAAAAAAATCGAGACAAGGAAAATTGAGCGTTGTATGGAAATTTCGCACTGACGAGATTCGAAAACTGTCGCCACTGATAATGACCAAGGAACAAGCGCTAGAAAGTACACGATCAAAATGAAGAATGAACGTTACGTACGAGAAAGTTTTTGCTAAGTATCATAAAGTCATACCGGATGTTAACTCTTCAATCACTACACGTTTTTCGCAGAAAGATAAGAATTTTTCGTGGGAATGACAACAATTCAGTTTCATTTCTGACTTATTGTCCCGCATTCGCACATTTCATTTCAAAATATTTTTTTCGTAGGTAAAAAAAGACTGCATTTAACCCCTTGATGCACAATATACTATTCATTTCACCATTAAAATTCTTCACTTCTTTCTTTACCTTTTTCATTTCTTTTTTCTTTCTAAATTGAGATTAACGTCCGTGTTTTTGACGATATTTTCGCATGACACTTATCGCGATCGACGAATTTATTACGAACCGAGAGCGTTGAAAAGGGCCAGACAAATTTAATCATCACGCCGCTAAATTTCCGTCGTCTGTCCCTCCTAATGTCTTTGTTTGCGGCGAGAATGTAATTTCCGAGCAGACAGTCCTGCTCCACAACGTAATCAAACTATTTTGGGCCACGCGTCTCTCGGGCAATGCGGACTCTGACCTTGTCAAATCGAGTTGCGAGGGTCCACAAGCCTCAATACAATTACAGAGTACTCGCAAGTATAATTATTAATAATAACCATGTGTTTTCGAATCTATTTTATTGTTTTCCTTGGTTAGAATAATTATTTTTTTGTTTTTTGTTTCTATTTTTGTATGGTATTGTATTTTTACTGTTCGGCATTCGTTTCATTTAATTGATAACTAATTTCATTTTATTTATTTTTATTTTATTTCAATTTTATTGTATTTTTATTATTTAATCTTGTATTATAATGATATTATGTATTTTTTAATCTTTAATTAATTGTAATAATTGTGATTATTGTATATTGATTGTATTCATTAATTGTCTTTAAAATTTTCATTATTATATAATATTATAAATTGTATTTAATTAATGGTATTTCAAGTATAAATAGTATTTTATTTCAGTTTTTTTATTTTATTGATTTTGTTTCTTTCGATTTGTATTCAAAATAAATGAAAGGGTGTCATTGTAACTTACAATTCTCGTAATATTGTTACGCAATTACGAAAATTTCTCGCGCGTGTTTTCACGATCTTCCAATTAAACAACGATTCGCGGGATGTAAAAAATAGTTAACATGGCCGCAACACCTCGTAAAGCGCGAAAATGGCGTTCGCGTGTCGCGTTTGGGCAATTTAATGGGGGGAAAAATGGCGTCGCAGAAAAGCCTCGAGCGGAAAATGGGGTTTGAAATCCCGATAGAGAAAGTAGAAAAGGTTTTGAACGCGGCGGTCAGCCAAATATGGCCCGGGAGAGCGTAGTCACGAGGATCGTACAATCCCAGTTATGCAATATGCACAATGCACGAGAGCCACTTGTCCATATAATATCAAATTTTACGTGCCCGGGGCACATTTAACGAGATATGAGTAACGACGAAACCCAACGGAGAAAAGTCGGTTATAAAAGGTTTACAGTGTATCAGCGTAAAAATTATTTTTTATTGGCTTATATGGAACCGTTCATGGAATATGGAAGAGAATTGAATAGTTGAATAGTTGAATAATTGAATAGTTGAATCTGAAGAAAATAAATGTATTATGTAAATAGTGAGATAATTTATTTCATTTTACGTCAGTTTTATAAAGTTATTATAAAATAAACACAGAGAAAAAATATATCATTGATATTCGATCAATTACTCGAATGAAAAAACATTGAAATAAATTTTCATTATTTTTTTGATAAACATAAAAATCATTTGTGAGTTGGATTGAAGAATTTTTGATTTCCAAGTAAAATATGTTCATTTTATTATTCAGTGAATGACATTTTATGGAATCGAATAATTCGTTTATTTCCATCAAATTTTAAAATACAGTTATTTTAAATAATAGAAGAAAAACGAAAAATAATATAACATTGAAATTCGATCAATTAGTCGAACAAAAAAACTTCGAAAAAAATTCTTATGATTTTTATATTTACACATTAAATTATTTTTGAGTTGGATCAAAGAAGTTTCGATTTCCAAGTAAAATATGTTCATTTTTTTAATCATTGAATGAAATTTTCTGGAATTGTGTAATTTGTTCGTTTCAATCAAATTATGAAAGTAGTTATTTTAAATTGTAGAAAAAAAAAATTGAATATAGCATTGAAATTTGATCAATTACTCGAATAAAAAAACTTCGAAAACGATTTTCATAATATTTTTTTTTTTGAGTTAGATTAACAAGTTTCGATTTCCAAGTTAAATGTTCATTTTTTCATTTAGAAAATTACATTTTCATCACTCTAACCTCAAAACTGACATTTGGACGTGACTTTGAGGCTATTGTGATGAAAAATATTGTTCGCAATCGTGAGTTATCGTCAATTTTGGCTTCACCTATTTTGATCTTCGCCTTCGGCTCGGGTAAAAATGTACGGCTTCGCCAAAATTGACTCTAGCTCCTGATTACGAAAATGTTCATTTTGGAATTGTATAATTCGTTTATTTCGATCAAACTTTATATAGAGTTATTTTAAATTACATAAAAAACAAAATGAAAAGCAATTTCGATCAATCAATATAATAAAAATCCTTCGAAAAAAATTTTGAACGGTTTTTTTATTCATTTATTTTTGTTCGTATGAAAATGGTTTTCGAAGTAGATTACAGGTTTTGATTCTAAGTTTAATATGTTAATTTTTTTCATTCAATGAATGACATTGTATGGAATTTGATGATTCGTTTATTTATAATAATTTTTTATACCTTAATTGTTATGCTTTTTATATTTTAAACTAAACAAGAAAAAAACATTGAAATACGATCAATTACTCTAATGGGAAAACTTTGGAAAAAAATTTTTACAATTTTTTCATTCGAATAGGAAATATTTTCGAATTAGATTACAAAAGTTTTGATTTCCAAGCTAAATATGTTAATTATTTTATTCAGTGAATGACATTTATTGAAATTTTATAATTTATTCGTCATTACCATCAATTTGAAGATACGGTTATATCAAATTATACATATAAAAAAACATGAATTGAATATAGAATTAAAATTCGATCAATTGCTTTAAAAAAAGATTTCAAAATAAACTTTGAACCATTTTAAAATAATTTTTTTTATTAACATAAAAATAATTTTCGTTAGAAGTTTTGATTTCCGAGTATGATATGTTGATTTTTTTAATTTTTTTAAAAATAGTTTGTGACAATGTTTGGAATAAAAAACTGCACGATTTGAAAATATCGAAGAAATTGAAAATGTTCCGAACAAACAAGAAGTATTTGATTACTTAAAAAAAAACTTATTAAATTTCAGTAAAGAATGTAAATTTACTCTACATTTTCAAAAAGTAATTAAAATTCAAAAAAAAAATTGCTGGACTATGAAAATGTTTAAAAATTAAGAAATGTATAAATTTTAACCTATTTCTACAATAACTTTGATTTCGTGACACATCAATGAATAATTAATATTTTAGTAAAATGTTAGTAATTAAAACATACAAAAAGATAATTACATTTTTTGACGCTCAAGAAAATTTCCAAAATAAATAATTTTCCTGTTTTTTTTTTCGAAAAAAAGCTTTCTAAGTTCTTTAATACTTTTTTTTGTATTTATGAAAATACTTAAAAATCAAGAAATCGAACATTTCAATCCAAACTATTTATTACACTAATTCCATTAATATTCCATTAACAACAATTGATCAACAAAATATTGCGGAGTAAATATCAATTTATAATCTAAGTCTAGAAATTAACATATTCACAATTGTTAAGTTTGTTCCTATTTGCAAAAAGGCATACAAATTTTACAAAATTTTACAAAATCATCCATCAATAATCTCAGTTGAGATTAGTAGAATTAATAAAAAAAAAAAAAACGCGAGAAAGAATTGTCAAGCTCAACTGAGTTATCATACAATAATTCGTGAAAACCATTTCAAGTCCTACTATCCACATTATCA
>JAPYZL010148614.1:0-13240 GCA_030522825.1 Platygaster orseoliae
TCTAAATTCCTCGTGTCAAACGATAGCCAAAGTCATAAAAAAACTGAATCAGTTTGGTTTTTTTGTTTCAGACGACTTTCATGAGCTGAATCTTGTCAATCGTTTTTGTATAAATTTTTCGTAAGGGCTATTTTAAGGTCAAATCACGGTCAAGTGGGAGACAGTAAAATTTCAGAAAAATTTGTGTTAAAAGTATACAAATGAATAAATTAAGTGCAAAAAACCGCACTTCGAAAGCATTATTGGTTTCTTTGCAATTCATCCTCAAAAAACAGTATCAAAAACAAGGCTACAAGGTAGAAGACCGCCGTAAATTAATTAGAAATTCAAATTTTTGAATTTAAGGATTAAAATAAAATTTACAATTTTTAAACTACAAATTTTCACCATGACTCTTTTTATTGAAGACTTATGAAATTCATAAATGTATACAATTGAAATAAAAGTGAAATTCCAACCGAAATTCGGAAAATGATACTTTCGGGAAAATTGTCGTTCAGGGAAAAATACTAATAGTCATACGGGAAAATGACCGTTCGGGAACTTGGTTTCGGGAAAATTACCGGGAATCTTTGGTAAATAATGTTATTTATGAAACATCGTAGTATTTTTTAGTTTGTCTTTAAAGATGTTTAGTATTTCTAGAGTTTAATTGGGTTTCATAGATTTTGAGTACTTGAGTTCTTTCAAAACGGTGTCTTTTATACACGGAGAAAAATTTTTGGTTACAGCATCCATTAATTTAGTAAAATATGAGCCCACCAAAGTTTTGGGTAGTACAACCAAAACTGTAGGTATGATAACTACATTATTTGTTATTGCAACTTAAGGATCAGTCATAACAAATGAGAATTAGTTGCTATAACAGAAGCTTTGGTTGTCGTAACCAAAGTTTTGGTTGAAGTACCCAAAACTTTGGTCGGTTCATATTTTACTAAATCAATGGTTGCTATAAACAAACTATTTCTCTCCGTGATACAGATTTTGAATTTTTTGGGTTTTTTTCGAATTTTTTTAGTATCTATACAATTTTAAGAAACTTCTGTATTTTGGTGAATTTTTATGTATATTTTTGGAATCAATGCTCTTGAAGTCAGAATTTCATAAATTATTGAGATAATTATATTTACATAAATTACAAGTATTTATAGATCTGTGGTAGTTATGATACTTATCGTATTTTTCACAATTTACAAAATTTCGTAGGACTTTCTAATACTATTTAGAGATTTCTAATATTTTTGCGGATCTGTATAGATTTCTTGTGTTAAATGCTGTAGAATTCGAACTTTTATTGATTTTTATTATTTTTTATTGATTTCTGACAAAACATCCATAATATAGTTTAAGTATTTTCATATTTTTCAATATTTGATAAATTTTGTAGTATTTATTCGTATTTTAATTGATTGTTAATATTTATATAGATCGTTATGTACGTTTTTCAGAATCATTTATTTATAATGTTAAGTAAAAGTATTTTTCAAAATTTTCTAGAGAAGCGAATCCACATGAATATCCATAAAAATAGAAGAAATTCTTCAAAATTGTATGGATACTGAAATACGAGTATTACATAAAATACTTCAAGTACTTAAAATCTATGAAACTTGAATCATAAAGCATCAAATTCTAGAAATCCATTGAAATACTAAAAATCTGTAGGAAAAAACGGGAAAATACTATCAAATTTCATAAATAACATGAAATACGAAAACTCCAGAAATCTATAATATATATTTTCATTAACAATTTACTAATAATGTGATATTTGGACGTGAATTATTAGCAAACTGTGAATAAAATATCGTATTGCGAATTTTAGAAATTGCCTCACTTGACGAAACTCACAATAATATACTATCCAATCATTAGACATATCATATATCGTTTGTCATATTTTAGATTTCGTTTATAATTGCTTATGCTTTTTTTACATAAATTATATTTTACTTTATTTTAATTTTACTGCGACCGTACACATCTAAGACGTTAGTTTCTACACTTATTTGTTACAGTGTACTGTATACGAATTTTTGTAAAAAAACGTGAGGAATAAATACAACAAAATTGAAGATACCGTTTTACCAAAAATCTCCAAAAAAATGAAAAAAAAGGAAATTTTTCATAACTTTGTTTCACAGTGTCAAACTCAAAAATGTACACAAAAATCCATAATAATACCAAAAATTCTCCAAGTTGTATGATTTTTGAAAAAATTTAAAAAATAATCTGAATCGTACATATTGCATTCAAATAAACACATGTATGAAAAATCCTCGATTATGGTCTCCAAAAGTTGTACAACTTGAACAAAATGATAAAATCTCTAAGGAAACACATTTTTTGAGAAAACCCCTCCTGAAAATTTTTCTGCCTTGATGAATTTAGTTCCAAAATAAAATATTTAATTATTCAATTAATCTCTTGATTTTTCCTCGCAGGTTGAAAGCACTCAACTTACTCCAGGTTGCAAAAACGCTGCAAGTTACTGCGGCTTGAAAAACCAAAAATACCCTGATGCTCGAGCTATGGGTTATCCCTTCGATCGTCAAGGTCGTCAAGGGGTTTCATCCATTGAGGATTTCATTACTCGAAACATGTTCGTGCAAGACGTGATTGTCGATTTCAAAGACATCGAAGTGAACAATACTCGCCAACCATCGAGTCCACGGAACGTAAGTAATCGAGGAAGCGTAGCTGAGCCATTCCACGTAGTACGACAAGTTTGAATTGTTTCATGAATTCATTGTTGTTCAATGTTTGATTAGACTTGAAACCGGATCTAACAAGGACGTGAATTATATTCTCCCTATATATTGGAGATCGATTACTGCATGCCATTTATTATATCTACAGCGAAATTATTGTGAAATTAACCAAGAATAAACGATTTGGGAAATTACAGGTATTATCTGGTGTACTTTCTTTATTGCTACCTTTTGCATTAAAAAGTTATTTCTGTATTAAAAAATACAGGAAAATATTGTAATGAGTTAGACAAATTCAGTTCAATTTCATTTCATAAAACAAATTTTCTACCACCTAACAAAAAACACAAAAAACATTTAAGAGTGAATAATTAACGAGAAAATGATTCATTATTTAAATGATTACGTGCACATTCAAAATGAGAAAATTGATTTTTTTTTTAATTTTTAAAACATGATTTCATATAGATAAATAGATTATTATACAAAGCTCATTTGGGAAAATTTCTACTCATGTATCAATAGTGTAGACGTTACTCCATAGTTTACGATACAAAATTGATATTAGATAAAAATAAGAACAAATGCCAATTAGTATTAAACTAAAATATCAAGAAATTTTATACATAGTTGAAATTGCAATATGCTTACATACAATACTATGTAGCGTGCGATATCAAATTTTTGAAAATTCATACATCGAAAAAAAGCCAGGACACGTGTCGAATATTATTTAATCACCTACTTCATAAAAATTTCTGGGCTCATAGTAGAGGTAACACTAGGCAGGGTCTCCTTGTTAGCTACAAAATTAATGACTGTTTACATTGAACCTCAGATATAAAACAAAGATATTTGTTTTTTTTTTTTCATTATTCCTTCAATAATTTTTAAATTATAACTGCAGGTAAGATTTTCGAAAATTTTATACGTATCAGTAAAAACGGTATCCGGACACTTTCTCGCATCATTTTTCTGCACGTACAAGCTTCCGCAAATTTTAGCATATCAAAAAATCTTCGGTGTATTAAAATCTCATTATATTTCCATTTCAAACATCATTGCAAATCTATCATGCAATGTGAATTATTATTTTTTTGTATACACTTTTTATATACTTTACTTTTTAATAATATTAATAAGTGATCTATAAAATTTCCTTGTATACATTAAAAATTCACTTATTTATTCTTCCAAAACTTGTATTTTTTTTCTCTTCTTGTTCAGTGGTCTTGAATATTCCATCTTCACATTTTTTCAAAACATAAGAATTTGAAAGTAATTAATATTGATTTTGAAATGACCAAAAAATATACATATATTTCTATAACAAATCAATAGCATCATCTTCTGAAATTTCGCAAATTAGTTTTATGTTCCTTCCTCTTAAAAGTTCAGTATTTTCGTTTAAACTCTGTATTTTAACCAAAATTTCGAATTCACCATCTGTTACTGAACCAACACATGAATTTTTTTTTCTTCTTTTCCAAATTTACAATAAATGAATCTCTCAATATCTGAAAAAATCACAATTTATCAATACTTTTCACTAATTACAATATTAAAAAATTACAATAAATAAAAACAGAAGGAAGCTGAATAGAAGTAAAGAAGAAAATTAGTAAGCTGTATCTTAAAATAAAAAATGTTATGATGAAAACAGAAGAAATATATCATATTTATAACTGAAGATGAATAAAAATTTTTCTAAAATTACGTGTTTTTCATTTCAATAACTTAATTATAAAAAATATTTTTACATAATAATTGATTACTGATGAAATATGAAATAAATCATTCTTTGTCATAAAATAAAAAAATTTTAAATCAATAAATAAGAAGAGAATTTGGAGAAAAATTATTTAAAAGAAAAAATGGGGGTGGAGGTCTTTTCTACAAAAAAAAAAAAAAAAATGTATAAAAAATAATTCCTCCACGCCAGAAAAAACGAATGACCTATAGAGTATAGAAATTATTAAAAAACTGAATATCTATGTATGTACAAATTTCTGAAAAAATCTATAAGATAACACACTCAAAACCTTGAAAACTTTTAATTAGTCTAGAGAATTGAATTTTAGAGAACCTTATAAAAATCAATACAAAAAAAAAATGTCAAATCTTATAATATGGCAAAGAAATACGGAAGATACTGCTTTTTTGGAAAATCTTTTCAAATACCTGGAATCTTGAAGTTCATTTCCAATATGAATATTTATTTTCGAATATACTAAAAAATCATACAAGAATTTATTAAATGCGGCGATCACTAATTGTCATGATAACTCGAAAATAAAAAATTCGAATTTATTAAATTTAGAACTTCAACATTTTTTTTGCCAGATCCGAAATTTTTAATGTGAAAATTCAGAATTAATGTTTACAATAAATCAATGCAATTTTTACTGTATCAAAGATGAACACAACCTCCAAATTTTTATTTGACAGTGAAAAAAGTATGAAAAATTGAACACACTAATTGTTATTGTTAGATTAGTTATAAATAAAAGAAAATAAATTAATATAAAATAGATTAGTTGTATATTATGTATGGATTTCTGATGTAAAGAATTCACAAACCACAAATTTTTTACTTCTGAATTAAAAGTTCAATCCTTGCATCACGATCTTCCGAAAAATGATAAACTTTTAATCAGGTTTCAACAGTGCGATTAATAATGCAATTAATTCATCCCAATGTAAGGCAGAAAACAATAAGATAAAATTATCAACTTATCAATCAAAACATTTTTTTAATGAGCATGATAAATCGAGACCAGGAATTACTTTGTAAATAAATCAATTACTTTGTAATAAAATTCGCTGTCGTAGAAATTATGAGTTTCTGTGGCACAAGTTATTTCAATAATGACATTAAAAAAAAATATTCTAAAAATTTCCTTTGATTTTACACCATAACTTCACGACAAATAAAAGTCAGAATTTCAAACCAGGTTCTAAACAAAAATAACCCGAAAAACTAGATTAATTTACACCATCTTGATTTTTCCTACAGGGCAGTTAAATTTGAATTCTCTATCGTCAAAAATAACACAAGAAACTCTGATGAATAAATGATTTTCAAACCGCAACTCTGATTTTATCGCATAACTTTTGTTATTTAGTCCCGGGTATACATAGTAATAAAAGTTATATTTATGTACAGACTATAACTCGCCTAGTTCGTAATCATCGCTCCGATATATTGTAACAGTTCTCATTACACTTAGCCATACAATTGAAATGCCAATAGCCTAACCCCCATTTACTTTTATTGTACATTTTTGTAATCATGGTAAAAAGAATGCAATTCTTCAAATGAACAATACCTGTACCATTATGATTTTCTATCGAGCCGAATGCATGTTAATAATTACACAGGAAACAACAAATTTCGATACATGAATTATCCACGTCGATATCGTTATTTACAAAAGCTCCGGAATATTCATCCAAATAGGGGAAGAGCGTTAAAAAACAACATCCTCGTTAACATTTACCGAATGTTTATTACTCGTCTCAATACGGATCGATATAGAAAAAACATATACTTCGAAAAAACCAGTGTCTCTGCAATTTCATTCGATGCACAAGTAATGATAAAAAGGTAATGGAAAACTTATGGAAAGAAAAATTATAATTATAATGTACGTACCGCCTATGTATAATTAATTACAATTATGTGAGTGGGAGGTGCGCATCTCGATTTTGCACGCGCTAGATTCTTTTTTTGTCCAAACAATCCTCGCTTGCTATTTTTTTGTTTTCATCTAAATGCTTAGTATAGAATAAGATTTTAATAATGCTTCTTTTAATGCAAAACTACTACAGTGACGAGCGACGTGGCATTATCCTTTTTTTTTTGTTTTGTTTTTTGCGCGGGATCTGGTACTAATTTGTGCGCCGTTGTTGCGCGTGCACGCGGGAACAGTATTTACAACGTTTTATTTTTTATCCCCCTGTCGTTGTTGTTATTGGTCGTCGTCATCATTGTCGTAGCTGTAGCCCTCCCCCTTCGTATTTGTAAATTGTTTTCAGTTTCTTTCTCCTCCACGACAGGTCGATTTTTCAGCAACAATTATTATCTCAGCCGTTCGTTTAGTAGCTCATTTGTTTTTCGCCTGGTTCTCCTACCTTATAACAGTACGCACAAGGATTTCTTTTTCTGCTTCATCTTTTTCTCCGGTGATTTTTTGTTTATTTGCCGAACCAAATCATAGAATATCTGAAAACATTAGTTTTCTATTAAATGATTATTAATCATTATATTATATATATATATAATTATTATAATTATTTTTATTCATAATTTATTTATTATATAAATTATATAAATGATGTGTGTGTGTGTGTGTAATAGATATATCATATAAATAATATTAATCAATTATTATTATTATTTTTATTGTATATTATTCATATTTTATCTACATAAAAAAATTATTTTACATTTTTAATATTGTATATTATAAGTTTTAAGTTTACGTTTTCAAAGATTTTTTCATTTTCTAGTTATTGAATGTGATATCTTGCTTTCGAATTTGAAATGCGAAACTTTAGTAACTAAATTTCTTTATTCAAACGGAATTTTCGAACATTTTTAACAACTATTTTTTAACCGATTGAATGTTTCACGATTAAATGATTCAAAATTTTATTATATTCATTTTAATTCTTAAAAGTACAGAAAACTGGTATTTCTTCTTTTGAATCAAAAATTACAAATGAACAAAAACAATATAATTATTTCGATTTGTTTCTTAATGATTCGACAATATAATAATACATTGTTGATTGCATTTTCACTTTTTCAAAGATTTTTTTTATAATTAAAAATACAAATCTCCAACAACTCAATTTATTCATAAAAATGCAATCAATAATTGTTCAGAAACTCAATAAAATACATAAAAGTTAACAAAAAATAGATTAAACTTAAAAATAACATTTAGTTTTTTTTAACCCAACTTGGAAAAATTTTAAATTAACACTAAAATCAAAATCATGTATAAAATGAACCATCATCAATACATACTTGTTATTAAATTTTCCAAACTTAGAACTTTTGAAGCTCGAACATTGGAATTTTTTTCCATTGTTATCAACAAGAAAATTATCTTTTCACATTTTTCCCTTGTTGAAAGTATGAAAACGATGAAAAATAATTGACTCATCACAGGTTTTCTGAACAAATTTACGTACGTGTCATAAAAATAAAAAGAATTTGAAGCAAACACTATTAAATGCGTTCAGAATAATCCCTATTACAAAATTCAAACGATAAAGCAAACTCCCAGCCCAAAGCAATCAGTAGAATCCATGATTTTTTACTTTACTTTTACTGCCTTCTCCCATAAAATTAGTTCAATGCTTTTACTATCTTTTTTTCATTCCTTCATTTTACACCTCAATCGTTTTCCCATTTTACGCCTCGAAGAGAAAAAAAAGGTGATTTTATTACCCGGAGTCGTTAAAAATGATGCACTTTCTTTCAAGTTACATGGTTTCCGAACTATCGAGAAAATTGCAAAAAAAGTAATTATTGACTCTAACATCATTTTAGTCTTATAAAAATGAATATCGATAATACATCTAAATAATTGTACAAAATTATTTGGTTCAACATTTGAAAGAAAGAAAATTTTCAATAAATTTTTTTGGTCCTGAACGGTGCAATAAAATATGTTAAAATATCTTTGTGAATCTAACTAAAACTCATAACCATTTTTCGGGGTATTTACAGGTAATCAAATTTGATTGTAGCACGCTTTTCCCAAAATACATTTTTGTAGGATGCTATTTTGTATAATACTTTCGATTTAATTTTTATTTCAGTTTTTCCAAAGATTCCCGGTCATTTTCCCGAATCCAAGTTTCCGAACAGTCATTTTCCGAACAACCATTTTCCCGAAATGCTTTTATTCCGAATGTATTATTTCCCGAAAGACAATTTTTCCGAAAGTATTATTTTCCGAATTTCGGTTGGAATTAAACTTTTATTTCAATTGTATAAATTTATTAATTTCATAAGAAGAGTCGAGCAAAAAATTTTATAAGAAGAGTCTTCAATAAGAAGATTCGTGGTTAAAATTCCGAATTAGGTTTCTTCAGATATAAAATTCAAAGGTTAATGTTGTATGCGATTGCTGTATGCAATTATCATGTGAGAAATGGAGACTCTAATTTTGAATGTGACAGTTGTTGTTCATTCGTCAATTGTTTTGTAAATGCGTAACCATGGCATATCTAGACATTAGGCTGATAGGAAAATTTCGCGTTCGGGAAAATGGCCGTTCGAAAAAAGACCTTTCGGGAAAACGGATTCGGGAAAACGGTTTTCGGGAAAATGGTCGGCAACTCTTTCCAAAGAATTGTTTTGTAGATTTATTAGAACTACACGATAATATAATTATTGAATTGCTCATTATTTATTTATTTATTTATTCATCATGAAATAGTACTTTATATTAAGTACTTTTTTTTGAATTTTGGGAAACACTTTTTACTGTAAATAGAATTTTTTGGTAGGGATGTTCGATACTATTGGCTTCTCTCTCTCGCTTAACGACAGCTATAATAAGCGAGAAAAGGACAAAATGCGGTATCGAACATCCCTATTTTTTGGAAAATTTGACAGGGAAGAGTGATCCCTTAGCATTAAACTTACATCAATAACGTTAATTTTGGCTTTGGCAGAAGTTTCCATGAACGCGCAGTTGAACTGTCGTGCGAGATTGACACCCTGATCCTTGCCGACTACCCTCTCGTCCTCGAGGTCGCACTTATTGCCAACTAGAACCATCGGCACGTCGTCCGTGTCTTTGACCCGTAAAATCTGTTCCCTTAAATCCTGCAGGTCGTTAAACGTCGACTGCGCCGTTATCGAATACACGAGCACGAAACCCTGCCCGTTTTTCATATATAGGTCCCTCATGGCTGTGAATTGTTCCTGCGAATCCACAAATTTGCATCAATAACTTGGCTCGTTAAGGGACCGCGTAGTCGCCATTTCGTTCATGCCATCAAAACACTCTCTGCTAATTTACAAATTTACATTTTACTTCTGAAATCGCAATATGGCCTGCATTTTTACACTGGTCTCGACCAAAATGTTGGATCCAAGTTCATTAAGAAATTTAGAATTGTAACACTGTGCAACACTTTTTTGTGACAAAGAGATTTCAACAAAAATTGATAAAGTCTTTGGAACATACTAATGAAATAAAACATTTTCAAGCAGGCAATTTTGATTGTTTTCTAACAAAAGCTCTAATCATTTCTTTTGGAACCGATAAACAGATCTCAACGATTATTATTATCAGAAAAAATTGTTGGAATTGATTTTTTAATTTAAAAAAATAAAATTTCATGTTTGTTTGAAAAATTAGGGATTTAAAAAATGTGATTGCAAATATTTCACAGACAAACTAAAAGATTTCAAAAATACTTTAGAAATGCGTTCAAGAGGTATAATTATATCTATTGTTGACAAAAATTTCTGTCACAAAATATTTTTTAAATTTTCTTGCAGTGTAAAAAAATATGTAGCATGAATTGCTAGATTTGTAAAGTGGATATAATAAAAATCACTAAAATATAGTAATTTTTATTGAACTGTAGTTAAAAAGTAGCTAAAACAATAGGAATATTTAATAGTGAGTCTGACAATGAAAATAAAATTACCAATATTTTTAAAAATATAGAATCAGAAATTTTGAATGTAACGATTTAACTGATTCTGTATAAATTCAAAATGCTTTACGAATTTCAGGATTCCTAATTTTCATAAACCAGGAATAACAATAATTGAGAAATCAGTTACTCAACATTCACTAAAATCTAATACAATTATGAAGAATGTAAATAAAAAATAACTCAAATTAAAAAACTGAACGCGCAGTGTAATCTTTCCGACAATCGTCGGTTGATTTTGATTTCACTTCCTCGGGTAGAGAAGTTTTACTTCAAAAAAGCACCCGCCCCAGCGGGTGCTGACACCGGGGGGATTTGAACCCCCGACACCCCTGTTACCTAGCGCCTGTTACACCTGTTACAGGCGCTCTACCAACTGAGCTACGGCGCCAGATGATGAATTTTCTTTATAAATTCCAGCTATTGATAGAGCGATCCATTGGAATAATAAAAATATCAGAAACTGCTACAAAACTTTAGATAATATAATCATTTACGAAAATAATAGAAATCTATATGAAATACTCATGATCTGTGTTGTTATAATTCAAGGTACACCGAGCATAACGCGATATCCACGTGACTCCTCGTATTCTAGTACTCTAGTAGGCAAGGGAGGGGATGACTAGCGACGCTCGGCCGAGTAGCTGCGAAGATTTAATCCGAAACAAAATTTGGAAATCGCGATTTCTCAGTTGCCTCTGATCGGATTGACATAATTTTTCGCGGAAAACATTCGTAAATATTCAGCGCTAATAATTATCAACTTTGTTAATTTTTTTAGCATATATATCGCAACATTTTTAACAATCGGTTTAGCTCAGCAGTAGCGCTAAAAATTTACGAATGTTTTTCGCGAAAAATTATGTCAATCTGACCAAAGGCAACCGAGATATCGCGATTTCCAAATTTCGTTTCGGATTAAATCTTCGCAGCCACTCGGCCGAACGTCGCTAGCCATCCCCTCCCTTCCCTACTAGGATACTAGGAGTCACGTGGATATCGCGTTATGCTCGGTGCACCTCGAATTATAACAACACAGATTATTAGTATTTCATATAGGTTTCTATTATTTTCGTAATTGATTATATCATCTAAAGTTTTGTAGTAGTTTCTGATATTTTTATTATTCCTATGGATCGCTCTATCAATAGGTAGAATTTTTACAGAATCGAAAACACTTGCTGGCGGGTGATTTTTTTTTGTTGATATTTTTAATTTTTATAATATAATATTATATTATATTTTTATATTTTTTAAGAATTAAAAATCACACGCAAAGTTTCACTTCTGCCGTGTGTCCTTTAACAGTTTTTTTTTTTTTTTTGTAGTATTTTTTCTTACACTTTAGTTTTTTTAAATAAAACGCATAGTTTCACTTCTGCCGTGTGTTCTTTAACAAACAACAGTTTTTTTCCCTTAATTTGTATCTGTTTCTTGCTTATTGGTTTTCGTGTATTATTTGTTTTTACACTTTTGCTTTTAAAAATAACACGCAAAGTTTCATTTCTGCCGTGTGTTATTTAACACACAACAGTTTTTTTATCACTAGAAATGCTTTTTTTTTTTAATTTTATTTAATGCGTTCACAATCACAGCAAAATGCGTAGCTATTTAGATGACAATCACACCATAACGAAATTCGAGGTTATCGCGCGAGAAATCTGCCTTGCCGCCTATACATGCCTGTACCTAGGAATTTTGATTAATATTTCAGACATTCCCATAATTCATAGTTTTGTTATTGTAAATGTATTTTTATATTTCAATTCCAAAATAACTGATATTCATTTAGTTTTCAATTCATTTACACAGTAAAATGAATTTTATTTGTCGGTCTGAAATTCAACATCTGTTTGAATTTCCCGCGTGCGCCAACTTAACGCGCAGTCAAATCTTTCCGACAAAAGTCAGCTGATTTCTATTTCACACTTCTAGTAGAGAAGTTTCACTTCAAAAAATTGAAAAATGCACTTTTAAAACGAGATATTCCGAAATCAAAAACTCCAAAATCCTGCAAGAAAAATATTTTTCTGCATTACGTCCCTGCCTGGAACAATGCAATCGAATTTGTCGGGAATAAAGTGAAAAACCAGCGTTTACAATTTTTCACATTAAAAGAGTCAGATTCAAAAAATTGTAAAACCAGCATATTCAAGATGTAAATCACACACAAAATATGTATAATAGGATAGCGAAATGAATTAAATTAGGCGCATGTAAAATGTGTAGGTGCGTGTTTGAATTCAAACACAGACAAAAATTTCGATTTCAAAAAATTCATATCTTTCATTTGCACTATTTCAGGAAAAATCAAGTTTTTAGAAAGTAACATTTATTAACGAAATATTACAACATGCACTCGAGAATAGAAAATAAAATAACTAGGTTTTTTCACGATTAGCAAAATACTGAAAATAAATGATGTAATATCAAAAAATAAATAATATGCTCAATAGCGACTAATACAACCATATCTATTACAAAGTACATCATCAAAAATGAGGAAGTTAAATTTCAGTATTGCATTAAGTTTCATACTTTCGAACTTAACTTACAAATACAATTCCTGACAAATATTTATCTCGAAAGTGAGAAAAAAAAATTTGAATAAAATATTGTGATTGATCAAACTGCCGATGTATAATTATATTACATGTAGAAAATATAATTAACAAATTAATAATGAAGTACGAAGTCAATCATTGATTATATTAATCATAAAACAATTATCTATATATACAGGGTGTATCACAAACTACGGAGGATAATTTGCCTGATTTTTTTAGGGATTTTTATAAGACTAAAAGTCCTTTACAACTTTTCCCAAAACTCAA
>JAPYZL010148646.1:0-13938 GCA_030522825.1 Platygaster orseoliae
CATAGAAAATATCATCTGGATTGTGTGGATTCAAATGGATTCAAAAAGATATAATTCTAATCTATTTCAATCCATTTGAATCCATCGTCGGCAGAAGGGAAAATCCACATGAATTGAAGTATATTTTTCATAAATTTTTGTTAAATAAACATATGGGTCATTCCACGGGAGATTATTACCACCCAAAATTTTTTTTCGCCTCAAATATTTTTTTTCAGTTCTTTGTTCGTAAATATTCGATACGTATTTTTTTTTTTCAATATGATACTCAAAATTTCGGTATTGAAGCCACCCTGAGCAAGTCGAACATCGCGCATCGTTACGCCCGCGCTGTTGAAGCGCAGAACCGCACTACATTAAAAAATTCACTACTCAATGAATTTTTAAGTCTCCATTCCCAAATTTTTACAGTTTATTCCCATATGTACAAGGATTACTTTGTGGGAAAATAACGAAAAAAAACGCACCTCTCTTTTGAAAAGTCTATTTGTTTATAAAAATGTCAAATTTGTTTATAAAAAAATTTTGTGAAAACTTTTTCGAAAGGCTAATATCTAAAACTTCAGATCCTAGCACACATCAGGGAATTTTCTTGTAATTTTACACAAAAAACTTTTTCAGTTACACATAATATCCTAAATGACCATTTTTTTGTAACCGCTGATTTAAAAAAAAATGTTTCTCCGAAATTTTGAGTATCACATTGAAAAACAAAATACGTGTCGAATATTTACGAACAAAGAATCGAAAAAAAATATTTGAGGCGAAAAAAAATTTTGGGTGGTAAATCTCCCGTGGAATGGCCCATATCCATTTATAAAAAATATCATACAAAATGATAGACTCGAAAAACCACATCTTTTTCCATCATTTTTTTTCACCAGTATATTTTCAATACTTTCAAAAAATCCATTTTCAGTCAAACATAATAAAAAAAATGTTCACAACTTGATCTGCGAAAAAACCCCCTGCCCAGGGGGTTCACTTCCCCTCTGCCCCCCATTTCCCCTCTCCGTCGGTATATATAGTTATACACCGCGATGAAACGTAAAAAGATCACGTCTGCGCATGTCTGCGCAAGTGTGATTCGTGCCTCTTCCTGGCTTCGCGACGTCACGTTCGTCGTGAAACATTTCTGAACATTTCCTTGCGAAACGGTTCGAAACGCGGACGTGGGAAAAGTGCATCAAAGTCGCCGCTCTACCACGGTCTCTGCGATTGCGCGCACGTAACGAGGCCTGTTTTTCGGGCTGGAAAACTTCGTCGAAGACGCCGGAACCTAGTAAGTGATCATTCTTTGTAATTGTCCCGATATTTTCGCGATTTAGCGACGGCGTTGTCGAACGTTTTCGGGCGCCATTTTTGTCGGGGCGCGTGAGACGGAGATGCGCATGCGCAGGGCGGGAAAATGATGGCGATTTTCGAAGTTGAGTTCTTGAAATTCTAGACCAGAAAAATATGTTTTATTGGATTTTTTGGTTTTTTCGGTGGTGTTTTGAGCTGTTGATTTTTTTGTGTGTGGAATTTTCGTTGAGTTTTTGGGTAAATGGGAGTTGGAATGGAAAATTTTTTAACTTGATGTTTTATTTGGCATATGTGAGTTGATAAAATTTTTTTAAAAAGAATATAACGAATTTTAAAATTTGTATGGGTTGATATTTTAATATTTATATATATTTATGATTTTCGTAAAATATGTATATGTATATTTATTTATAATATTTATAAACTAACATATATTGGTTAACATATTGAATGTCGAAGGCCTAAATATTTTATTCCCAAAATTTTGATGATAATTTTGGCGTCATGTACTTTTTGGTTTGGTATTTTTTGTTGAATATCAATGATTAAATAATTTTTATTTGAAATTTTACAGTCACTTTACGAATAAAATAATTTTTAGTTCGGTATTGAAATGTTTCGTTTAAATATGACAGTAATTTTTAAACGGCCTCCTACAGAAAAATGAGTAGTTTGTTAATCATGGAAATCATAATAATTTTTTCTTAACGTTTTTCTATATTTAACTGTATAACAATTTTGGAAAACTGATTTTTATTTTTGATGTAATAAATTTCCTTCCAATTAAATATCGAATGCTTAATTTTGAGAAAAATTTGACTATTACAAAATATCAGTAATAATATATTTAAATAAAAATTTTTTTACACGATTACAAGTATTAGTTATAAAAATCTGTTTATAGAGAATAAGTCAATAAAATATATATAAATTAATATTCGATCTAACATTATTTTTTTTACCTTATATTCTTGTTTTTTTATTATTTTGAAAAATGTTCTTTTCAAAAAATTTTTCAATTGAGTGCTACAAGTTTTTGAATTTTTATTTGCATTTTCGCGTCGTTTTGTTTACTTGCATTAATTTTTTTTTACTTTGAAGTCCATTTCCTACTGAATATCGAATGTTTCATTTTTTAAAAATTATGAAAAATATGATTTTTCGAAAATATTAGTAACTTAATACTGAAACAATTTTTTTTTTTTCATCGAGCAAGCAATTTTATGCAAAAGTTATCTCATAAAATAATTTATGATATATTTCTGAATCTAAATCATGAAAAATTACCTTCCCTGTATTATTTTGATTTTCAAGTATTATTTTACTGAACAACTGTAAATCGTTATTACAAATTTTTTACACGATTAGAATATTAGTTATAATTATCTATTGTATAGAAATGAATATAAATCATTTTTTAATCGAATATCATTTTTATTAATTTATTATCTTGTGTTTTTACTATTTTGAAAAATTTTTATTTTCAAAAAATTTTCTAATTTGCAATTTCCCATGGTTTTTTTCTCACATTAATTGTTGTGTACTGTCAAGTCAATTTCCTACTGAATATCAAATAATTCATTTTTGAAAAATCTTGAAAAATTTGATTTTGCGATGATATTAGTAACTGAATAACGAAATGTAAAATTTTTTTCCATCAATCATGTAATTTTAAGCAAAATTAATCTAATAAAATAATTCACAATATATTTCTGAAGCGAAATTGTGAAAAAGTTTTTTTTTTTTGCATTACTTAGAATATTGAGTATTACTTCACTTAACAAATGTAAATGATTATTACAATTATTTTTACACGATTAACAATATCAGTTATAATAATATGTATAAATGATCAATTCATAAAATACATATAAATCTTTTTTATTATTTTATTATCTTTTTTTTCATTATTTTGAAAGTTTCAATTCTGTAAAAACTTTCTAATTTAGTAATAAAAGTTTTTGAATTTTTATTTGCAGTTTCACATCATTTTTTTTCTCAGATAAATTGTTTTGTGCTGTAATTTACATTTTGAGTTTTTATATGCGATCTCATTGTTTATACGAATTTTCATTATTTTCAGAAAATAAATAGATTCTAAAAATTCTAACGTGTTCTTTAAAAACAGCATTATTTTTAGCTCATAAATACAAATGTTTGTAAGTTGTTTGTTTAAAAACTTTGTTGTATAGAAAATAAAATTTGTTTTAGATTAACCATGTTAATTGAGAAAAATTTGTTATTTTAAAACTCCAACAATAAAGGAATAGTAAAATACAGTATTGCTAAGACAAATTATCAAAATTTTTAAATGTCGCACTCTATTTCTATGTTTTTCGAATAAAATTTGATATCTTTTAGTATTGAAAAAATTTCCAATTTTTTGAGTTAAAAAAAAAACTTTTTATTTCAAAGCTTTGTAATTCCATTTAGAAAATAAGACAATATACAAAGAATTTTCTTGCATGCTGAAAAAAAGGTCTAAATTTCAAAATCTCAAAAGTAAAGAAATCAAAAAGTTCAATATTTCATGCATAAGTTTAAACAATTTTACCATTTCTTTCTATACTTCTAAAATTTCATCTAAAAATTTTCATTACCTCGAAATTTTAAAGTCTGAAATTCTCAGATTCAAAAAATTTAATTGAATGTATTGACAATATTTCAAAATATTTAAAATCTAGATAAAAGATGAAATATTGCAGAGATGGATCCTTTGAAATCCAAAAAATTGGAAATTAGAGTCTTCAAAAACAATACTCAAAATTTAAAAGTAGACGAAATATTACTTGTATAATTTTCCAAAATTTTACCATTTCTTTCCACATTTCTAAACTGCATTTAAAAATTTTTTATACCTCAAAGTTCAAAGTCTGAAATTTTCAGATTCAAAAAATGTAATTGAATGTATTGAGAATATTTCAAAATATTTAAAATCTGGAAAAAACATGAAATATTGCAGAGATGAATTCTTTGAAATCTGAGAAGTCGGAAATGGAAATCGATAAAAACAATACTCAAAATTCAAAAGTAGACAAAATATTACTTTTATAATTTTCCAAAATTTTAGCATTTCTTTCCACATATCTAAACTGCATCTAAAAAATTTTTATACCTCAATATTTCAAAGTCTGAAATTCACAGATTCAAAAAATTCAATTAAAGGTATTGACAATATTTCAAAATATTTTAAATCTGGAAAAAAGATGAAATATTACAGAGACGAATGAAAATAAGTTGGAAATTGAAACTGATAAAAACAATCCTCAAAATTAAAAAAGAGACAGCATATTACTTTCATGATTTTCCAAAATTTTATCATTTATATCAACATTTCTAAACTGCATTTAAAAATTTTTTATAGCTTGAAATTTCAAAGTCTAAAATTCTAGATTCAAAAAACTTAATTAAATGTATTGACAATATTTCAAAATATTTAAAATCCGGAAAGAAACATGAAATATTGCAGAAATGAATTCTTCGACATCCGAGAGCTTGTAAATTAGAATCTTTGAAAACGAGACTTGAAATTAAAAAAAGACGACATATTATTTTCATGATTTTTCAAAATTTTACCACTTCTTTCCGCATTTCTAAACTGCATCTAAAAAACTTTAATACCTCAAATTATCAAAGTCTGGAATTCTCAGATTCCAGACTTCACTGAGAATGTGTATCGTCATCATAACGATAATATCGTGCTATGAACGATATTATAAGCTTGTCATGAGAATCCAGCTGGATCGTGCTATCCACNAAATATTTCGCTACTGTAAGTATATGTATTCTTCGGGTAACAAAACATATTCTTCTCGTCACAATACAGTGTATTGTCAAAGAGTATCGTGCTCATGACGATACCGACTTTTCAGTGTTGCAAATATGAATACTTTGAAATCCGAGGAGTTGGAAATTAGAATCTTCAAAAACAATACTTAAAATTAAAAAGTAGACAAAATATTACTTTTACAATTTTCCAAAATTTTACCATTTATTTCCACGTTTCTAAACTGCATCTAAAAATGTTTTATACCTTGAAATTTCAAAGTCTAAAATTTTCAGATTAAAAAAAGTAAATGTATTGGCAATATTTTAAAATATTTAAAATCTGAAAATAAGATGAAATATTTCAGATATCAATTCTTCGAAATCCGAAAAGTTGGAAATTAGTCTTCAAAAACAATACTTAAAATTAAAATAAAAAATATTTTTTATTAAAAAGTAGACGAAATATTACTTTTATAATTTTCCAAAATTTTATCATTTCTTGAAATTTCGAAGTCCAAAGTTCTAAGATTCAAAAAATTTAAATAAATACTTTGACAATATTTTTAAATATTTAAAATCTGGAAAAAAGATGAAATTTCGCAGAGATGAATTCTTTGAAATCCGAGGAGTTGGAAATTAGAATCTTCAAAAACTATACTTAAAATTAAAAATAGAGAAAATGTTACATTCATAATTTTCCAAAATTTCCATATTTTAATACTACGAAATTTCAAAGTGTGAAATTTTCAGATTCACAAAATTTAATTAAAAATATTGACAATATTTCAAAATATTCAAAATCTGGAAAACAATTCTAAATATTGCAGAAATGAATTCTTTGATATCCAAGAAGTTGGAAATTGGAATCAATTTATACTTAAAATTACAAAATAGATGAAATATCACATTCATAATTTTTCAAAATTTCCATAACATATTTCCACATACATAATATTTCTATTTTAAACCAACTTTACTTCCAGGATTCCAAAATGTCTTCGTCGGAGAACCTGCCGAAGCCTCCGCCAAAACCTGCGGACAAGCCGTTCCGCAACAAACCCCACAAAAAGCACAACAAACACGACGATCAGCGACACTTCAAATTCAGTCGTAAACGCCTGCAATCCTGCGGTAACGGAAAAAATCCCAAGCGACGCAAAACGGATTTTGTGCCTCCAACGAAATTCCTCCTCGGTGGTAACATCTGCGACCCCTTGAACCTCAACTCGATGAGGGACGAGGAGGTCAACCGCGCCATGAACGCGGTGACTCCAAAGTCGAGTCCTCTGCCCACTCCGAAACACCGAAAGGGCAAAATCGAGGTCATCATACCGAACAACATGCACGATCCCCTGAACCTCAACGGTGACAACAACGAGGTTTACCAAAAACTCTTGGCCTCCCCCACAAAAAAGGCCACAAAACGAAGAAACAACAAAAAGAGGAAACGACAATCTTCCTCGGGTTCCGCAAAAGAGGACACCACGGCCAACACTTCGGAGATGAGCACGAATGAGTCTGAGAAAAAACCGGAAGTCGTTTCCGCCCCGGAAGAAGCGAAAGTCGATACGCCCCAAAAGAAAATGCCGAAACTGAAGATAAACGAAGATTTCAAGGACAAGAGAACGCGCAAGCTGGACGTCAAGGACAAAATCGTGAGCCCTGTGATACCGCAACCAGGGACTTGGAACCCACGAAGTCACGAGAAGAAGAAGAAAAAGGTGCAGCAGGTACCGCCGGTTTTCAAGCCGAACAATAAGAAGTTCGAGTACGGGAATTACAACAGGTATTATGGGTACAGGAATCCGGGTGGCTTCGCCTCGGACTTGAGGCTGGGCGTGTTCTCCGAAAGGCGGGAACTCTTCGTTGGAAAAGACGTTTTGGATATCGGCTGCAACACGGGCATCATTACTCTGGCGGTCGCCAGGGATTTTGGGGTTAACAGCATTACCGGTATCGACATTGACAAGAAGTTGATCAACATAGCGAGGAACAATGTTAAGCACTACGCTAATTGGGAGAAGTCGCCCAGAATCGGCGATAAGAGAGGTGGGGTAACCGAGGGGGGAACTTTTCCGATATGTTTTCCCGTTTGTTTTGGGCCTATTGATATACCGGGGTTTGCTAAGCACAACAAGGATCAAGGGTTTCCTCACAACGTCACGTTTGTTCAGGTGAGTTGTTGGAGAGTGTTTATGAGTCGAGGGATTTTGGAGTTGGGTACTGTTCCTAGTGTGAAATACTGAATAAAAATGTATTTTTAATTTTTTTTTCTTAATTTTGAAAATATTTTTATGGAAAATTAACTTCAAATATCATTACAGGGTAATTATGTCTTGGATAATGATTTGCTGCTGAAACTTGAACAACCACAGTTTGACACCATTTTATGTTTGTCGACCACTAAATGGATCCACCTGAATTTTGGAGATGAGGGACTGAAACAAGCATTCAAAAGAATGTACGCTCAATTGAGGCCAAACGGGGTCTTGATTCTCGAGTCCCAAAGCTTCGATAGCTATAACAAAAAGAAAAATCTGACGGTAAGCAATATTTTTTCTTTTTTTTTGAAACAGTTCTTTCAAACTTTTAAGGGCTCGTGTGTAATTTGTAAATTTGTCTAATTTTCAGGAACGCATCCACAAGAACTTCCAAGACATCGAACTCTTGCCGCAGCATTTTGCCAAGTATTTGGTTTCTGACGAAGTGGGATTTCGCGATTGGAAAGTCTGGTCAACCCCGAGGCATCCCTCGAAAGGTTTTCAACGACCGATTCTAGTTTTCACAAAACCCGGCGACGGGGAGAAAAATGTTTCCGAGAAAGCGAAACCAGAACCAATGGAACAAGGACAGGAAGCTGGGGAAGAAAAGAAAACGGATCAAGACACGGATCAAAAAATGGACGTCGAGGGCAAGCAGTTGCCTTGCGAGAAAAACCGTTATTACGGTCCTAATGGGGTTTACAGGTAAGAAAATTTACAATTGAATATAAATATTTTGATTTTACTTACCAACATTTTGCAGGGTAAAAAATTTACGGTTCCACGATTCTATCACAAGATTGTTTTTTTTTTCTCTGTGCAGGTACCCCCACTTGGACCCCCCGGACAATCGCTACAAATCGCCGCAAAGTTGCGAGAAGCCAGTGGAAAAAAAGATAAGTGCAGAGAGCGACAGCCGTCAAGCTCGGAATCCGTCGTCAAAGAAGTGTGAGGGGGAACATTCGGATTGCCAAACCGCACAAGAGAGATGTTGCCACAACCTTCCCGATGACTGGGTATACGAGCAGAGGACAGACTGGAACGCGGAGCACAGTCCGACAGGCCTGTCCATCAGTCCCAGCAGTTTTCTCGGCCACAGTCCACCAACCGATCCGCGCACGGGGCCGATTTTCAATCCAATCATCTCCGCCGGTGGAAACATAGACGGGCTTGTCTTAAACCCGACTGTATGTCAGGAAACTTCGCCCAGCTGTCCCGTGGTGATAAGTCCCCAGTATGGGCCGCCGGCTCTCGTTTACAAGCCGAGCCCCATGTCCTCGGAATGGAACCCGATAAGTCCTAAGTATGAGTTGAAAACTTCCCCTGACACGCCGAGTCCCCACTACCCTCCCTGTTACAGTCCGACAAGTCCCACTTACACACCAGCCAATGTTAAGCACGAATCATCTAACTACAGTCCCGTTTACAGTCCATTAAGTCCCACTTACAGTCCAACAAGTCCCAATTACGGTCTGGAAAGTCCCAGTTACAGTCCAAAAAGTCCCAAATACAGTCCAACAAGTCCCAATTATGGTCCGGCAAGTCCCAGTTACAGCCCAACAAGTCCCAAATACAGTCTGGCGAGTCCCAATTACAGCCCAACAAATCCCAAATACAGTCCAACAAGTCCCAATTACAGTCCGGCGAGTCCCGATAACAGTCCAACAAGTCCCACTTACACGCCAACCAGTGTTAACCACGCGTCGCCCAACTACGTTCCCAGTGACAGTCCAGCAAGTCCCACTTACACGCCAGCCAGTGTTAACCACGCGCCGCCCAACTATGTACCCAGTGACAGTCCAGCAAGTCCCGATTACAGACCAACAAGTCCCACTTACACACCAGCCAGTGTTAACCACGCGTCGCCCAATTACAGTCCGGCAAGTCCCAATTACACGCTACCAAGTCCCAGTCACGGTCCGGCAAGTTCCAGTAATGCGCCAGCCAGTGCTAATCACGCATCGCCCAATTACGGTCCAAGTTACAGTCCGGCAAGTCCCATTCCAGGTCCGCCAAGTCCCAGTTACAGTCCGGCAAGTCCCAATCACGGCTTGGCAAGTTCCAGTAATGCAACAGCCAGTGCTAACCACGTGTCGCCCAACTACGATCCCAATTACAGTCCTGCAAGTCCCATTCCAGGTCCGCCAAGTCCCGGTCACAGTCCGGCAAGTCCCAATTACACACCAACAAGTCTCACTGACAGCCTGGAGATGCCGAGTGAGTCGAAAGCTCCGAATAATGCCCCAAAAACTTTGAAACAGAGTCCGAAGCACGAGCTGGAGGGCCTAAAAGTCGATTCGGAGTTTCCGGGTGTGATTTCCGAACACGGTCCGGAACAGAATTCGGAGGGTTCTACGACTCACAGTATGGTGAGTCCAAATTATGATACCAAGACCTCAAATTTCGATTCGAGTACTTTGAATCAAGTACCGAAGAGTCCGAATAACGACTCCAGTTCGAAAAAATAATGTCGCGAGGATTATGGCTATAATTTCGCGGTACTCTAGATGACTGTCAATGAAATTTAGTTTAGGGATGTTTGCGGAGTTTATGGTCCAATGGACTGGGAAGTTGGGAATATAATTTTCGAGTGACGGTTAAAGTAATGGATTGGAATGACTTTCATTGCCCAACTTGCTGTCCAATGGACTGAGAAATTGATTTTGCGTGTCATAGTTATTAATTTTAATTAACAGTTTGGAAGACTTTGAGTTTAAGCTGGACATTTTTGTTTTACATAGAATAAGTGAGTCATAAATGGTTGTAAAAAAAAGTTTTGTTTGTGACTGATTTTGGAGTTAAGTTTTTGGTGATATCGAAAATTCATTTTGCCCGGCTCAACGTTTTTTGTTACTTTTTTTTTGGATTCCATTTGAAATCAAATTATTAGAAAAATAGGAACTATGTTTTTGTTGAAATTGCGATGAAATGCTTTTTGCAGCCATGTGTAGGGTTTGAATAAACATTTCAAGACTCAGTTACGAATATTTTTTGTTTACTTGTTATGAGTTAATGGTTTTGTCAGCAGCAACGAACACTAAAATTATCAGAACGATTGTATGTAACATATATATTGGAAAATATAAGTAGCTTGTTTTTTGCAGCATGTAAATATGTTGGAGTGAAAGCAAAAATTGTGAATACCAAAGCATCACAAAACTGTTATATACAGAAAATTCAGGTGTGATTTTGAATGAACTGATAATGAATAAAACCTATGAATAATTCTGGAGGATTTTTCGTTTTATTTAATACGATTTCCTTTGAAAATGATTTTTCTGTGCTGATTGAGTGATGAAATTCTGACGAATTCAACGGTGATTGTTTAAATTGAAAACAGTTTTTTTTAAATCATATTTTTGTATAATTAAACATTTTAATAATATTGTATTTTTCTACTTGTTTTTGACTTGTAAAAAGTTATTAAAATCATGATTTTTTATTTTCATAATTTTATGAGTTATGTTATTCATATAATTTAGAACAGTGTAAAAATTTTTGAATTTTTAAAGCCATGACTTTCGTTTGAATCAAGAAACAAAAATTGATTTAATTCAAGTAATTACCGTGACCTTGAAAAAATTATTTTAATGACTTGAATAATTCAAATTCAAAGTGTAAATAAAATTATTTTGTCAGAAATATATAACAAAAAAAATGGAGACTAATTTAAACTTAGTATGAAACATCGAAATGCATTTTATGAACCAAACTAATGGTAATTTTTTTTTTCAAATATGACTTACACTTGGATGATTAAAAATGTGATAAATAAACAATTGAAATGATTTTTGTTTCAGCAACTGAGATTATCGGAAAAACGATTAAATAACCAAAAATGGTAATTTTTTTATTCGCTCAAATGACTCAAAAATTTGATCGATTGATCTCTGAATTAAATTTATTTCTAATCAGTCAAAAAATAATCATAAAAGTCTAAATAAAGAAATTCAAAATTTTTTTCATTAATGATTTTTAGTTTGAGTGACTGAAAAGTTTGATGATCGACCATTGGTTGATTTAAAATCCAGTCATTAAATTATCAGAAAATGCAAATAAAATAAGAATTATTTTATTTTAATAATTATGGAAATTAAAATAACTCGTTTTATACATGAAATTTTCAAAATACGAACAAATTTAAGTTATTTTCAACAGCTTTACCAAAAATATTTTACATCAATAAATTTTATTCATTTTCTTCACGTAGCCCTTGACTGAAAATTTTACAGTTCGTCGCTGCTGTAAAGAAAATTTTCAACGTGATTTTCGTAGTTTTATATAAAATAAAAAAATCACCAAAAGTTGGAAGTGAAACGTCATTTTCCAGTTTAAATTGCGAAACGAAGAAATAAAAAAAAAAGCATAACTGTGAAAACCAACAATTAAAAGTGATAAAGCTAAAAAGTAAGTGTAAATTTCGTAGCTCTAGCTTGTAAGGAAAATGGTAATAATTTGCGAATCAAACGAAAAATAAAGCGAGACGCTCTAACTTGTAAAATACGCGAGAAAAGTGAAAAAGCGTTACTGTTATTTTTCGCGAGTATTATAAGTCGTTGAGATATGTGTACTTGGTAATAAATTTCCACTTCATTCGATATATAAAAAGAAGTTATGAAACGCGCGACGAATGATAAATAAAGTTGCCGCTGCGAAATTTAGAACTCGTCGTCTTTTTCAAATTTTCCCTCAGTATTTTATTTCGAGACGCCGAAACTGTTTCCCACTCGTTTTCAGGAATTCTCGTGGGTAATGAAAAAGGAAGTGCAAATTTGCAAAGTGCAGGTTTGCGAGTTTTCATATCCAATTTTCCGGGATTTTACTTTTGAATTTTGATCAAAAATATAAAAATTTATTATAATTATAAAGTTTTAATTTTTTTATGTTTATCAATTACTTTCACATTAAAATTATTATATTTTGAATTTTATATATATAGTTATTTCAAAACATTTTCCTTAAATATAATTATAATTTAAAAAAATGAATTTCTTTGCTTACAAAAAAAAGTTTATTAGTTCAAAAATTCCCTAAAATTTTTTACTTACTCTTGATTGCAAATCAATTTGTTAACATAACGCACGAATAACCGAAATAATAACAACACTAAATAAATAATATATTGTTTATAGAAATTCATAAATTTTTGCTAGCTAATGTTTCATCGTTCGAATAAAATATCCAAGCTGTTGAAATTTCGTGTATGTTTGGCCTAGTTTCGAATCCATCATTTTCAAGGTTCTCTGGATTCAACTAATAGAATGTAATGAAATTTCATTCATTCGTGAAATGGTAAGAGAAAGTTTTTAAAATTTTTTCTGAGATATTTAATTTTGTTATTCGATATTAAATTTTATAATAAGTTTAATTTATGACAATTATTTTTCAATAAATTCCAAATAATTCAAAAAATCTTAAAAATTTTTTTTTTATATTTGAAAAACATGGCTTTTTGTTGCCATCACAGTAAATAATTATTTTTTTGCGTGAAAAAATTGTTGATTTGTCCAATTCTGTTGGTTAAAATCCAACCGAATCTATTTGAAAAACCAATGTAATATATATCGAATTTGCATATTTTTCAGGAAAAAAAATTGAACCTGATGAAAATCATAAATTTCTATTTTATTACTCTTTAGGCAATTTTTTACTAATTTTCTGATTTCCCTATAATTTTTTAACGTTTTTTAGAAATAATAAATCTGAAGTTCATTTCGGAAATTATAAATATTAATAATATTTGATGATTTTTTTAAAAATTGAAAGTCGTTTAATTATACTCGAAATTATTAAAAAGAATTGAAGAATATTTGCCGAGTTAAATGAAAATCGAGTGAAATTTCAGTCATTCGCAAATTTTTTATAACAAATTTTAATTAAACCCTGTTATATTGAATTTAATAATTTCATAAAAAAAATTTGTTAAATTATCAAATTAATTGATTTATCTTAAGATTAAAAAAAACAATCATCAAGTATGATGATGAAAATCTATATATTTTCTGTAGTTTCTTACAATATTCTATTTATTAACAAACGATATTAACTAATTATTTATCTGTACGTTTCAAAAATCAATGAATTATTTCTAATATTAATAAGTTGTTAATGTGGATGATAAATAATAATAATTGAGTTAACGAATATTTTAAATAAATTCATTCAGTAGTACAAAACGTATATGATCCGACTAAAAAAGGAAAAATTAAGACTTTTTCGTTCTCTGATTTTTAATATGTGCAATGACAAAAAAATTCAAATAAGTAAAATCAAAGTAATTTTTCTCTAAATGTTGATCAAAAAATTGTTTACGTATTATGATTAAAATCTATAATTTTTACAATATTTTATTTATTTACAAACAATATCAGGCGCGTACGCAAAAAACATTTTCAGGGGGGGGGGGCCCTCGCGGTCCCTCGAAAACGTTGCGCAACGTTGTCTATCATTGTGGCAATGATAGGCAATGATCGGCAACGCTCGACAATGCTGGCCACTTTTTGGACTGCTGTAAAAGCTTTTAAATGACTCTATTGATTGAATATTTTTATCGAAATGGTCTACATTATGTTTTTTCAAGATAATACGCCCAAAATAGATGGGC
>JAPYZL010148666.1:0-14859 GCA_030522825.1 Platygaster orseoliae
TTTTTCACTTTTTGACTTGTTTACGTTTTTGACGTTCGGTTGTTTACGTCGCGTTTACTTTGAGGTTATGGCGCGCAATCGCGCGGATTCGATCAACATTGATTGTAGCTCTGCCGTCACAATCGAAAAATCTAATATGGTCGCCGCGGGAAATATGAAATTGACATTTGTTTCATACGTGGATTTCAAATTTTCCGCGGCGGCCATATTAGATTAATTGAATGTGACAAAGGAAGATTTAGCTATACCGGCTTTACCCACGTCGATACGCAGGGCCGCCATTTTGTATCAGCTGATCACAGCGTGGGAGAAGTACGTACTTCTCCCTCGGTTTAGCGTAAAAGAAGAACTTTCACGTCAACAGTCAGGTAATTTATCATTTCTCTAACTCTCAGCAGGGGTCCGAAATTACATATTCCTTGCGGGAGTTGAATAAAAATTCTTATTTCAGTCGTGCCTTAATTTTGTTGCATCTTAGTTTTATTATTGTTATGATATTCATCAAACTAACCGTATTTAGGCACTCGGTGCATAGAATCGTACATCCGTTTGTACCATCTTGCTTGGCTGTCGCTTTTTACCTCCTGAAGACGTTCGGTACAATTTTAAACAGATTTTTTCCTTTCCTCGTATTTCTTCAGTTGCCAGGCAGTTTTATATTTCATTTTAAGATAATGATAAAAATTCGAAGATTCTTATAAAAATATTCAACTCCCCAAAAAAACGTTTCACATTTTTAATGCAGATATCCTATAATTTTTTTTTAGTATGTTTCCGCTGGTAACAAATTAGTTGCAAAAGAACCGATCTGGCAACTCTGATTTTTCGAAAAAAACTCACCGATTTTAAACCAATCGGAATTCCTTCCTTAGTTGTTGGGCCTATTCCCTCGAATTTTCGAGGACACACATCAGTAACTTTTTTCGGTCGTTTGAAATTACTTTCAGGCTCTCGTTGGTACTCCTTTTCAACAGTGTAATCTGATCGAATTTTCATGAGTTTCACGGTTCACGACGTTTTAGCGAATTAAACTCTCATTATGAAATACACCTTGACTTTTACAACCCATAATTCAGCTATTTTACGGAAAATATAACTGCACAATGGAGAATAACTAAAATTCAAAAATGCCGAACAAATCTCTAGGAAAATGTCACTTTTGGGATGCACGGAAATATCTAGCAAGTTTCTACATTTTAAATGAATTTTTGATTTTCAATTCAAAAAAACATTTTTTAAAAATTCTTACCGATTTCTCCAGGACTGATGTCACGTTTTTCTTCTGAAGGAATATTAAAGCTTTCGGTTTCGTCCAAATAAGCTGCCCCTTTTGGTATTTGCCCTTCTGCAAATGAAATTCAAAATATTTAAGAAAGTTTTTATTATTTATTAAGGTTGTTGGAAAATTTTTTTCCTCACCTCTAGCTTTTTGTAGTAAAGTTATAGTAGGATTTTGGGCCCTTGGCAAACGTGGTGCACCAATCAAGGAATTCAATCCTTGTGTCGGTGCGGAAAGAGAATTGACGATTCTCGATTGAACATTATGAGGTTCTTCTTTATGATGATTTTCGGGTGTCCAATGTGATACACACTGTAAAAAATGAAAAAAATAGTGCAGAAAATGAAAGATATTAAAATAATGCGACAGAAAATACGAAATGGCCACTATAGGTTGATTAGAACAGAAACTATGATGGAAATAATTTTTTTAAGAGACTTTATGAAGATTTGGAGGGTTTATGGGTGGAGCCCTAGTGAGGGGGGTTTGGCGGGCGAAGCCCATTATTTTATGATAACAATAATGACACTTTAATAACAATTTCTGATGATTCTTCAATTCAATTTTAGGAAAAGAAAGATGTCAGCAATTCAAGAAACTTATAAAACTCATCGAAATCTTAAAAAAAAATTTTATAAAAGTTCTTTATACAAGTTCTTAGAAGAAATTTTTTTTGAGAGACTCGATAACACTTTGGAGGGTCCATGGGCAGAGGCCCACAGAAGGGGGTTCGGCGGGTGAAGTCCATTGTTTTATTATAATAATTCAAATACATTATTGAATATCAAGGATGTCAGCAACTCAAGAAAATCATAAAAAACTCTTTTATCTCCAAACTTTAATTTTCTTTTCACAAATTATTATCTTGAAAATTTTATTACCGTGTCACTTCTTTTCTTTCTGCCTAAAACAGGGCTTTCAAACGGCACAGGGCGATATTCCTTTCTTTCCGCGACAGGACTGGGCCCAGCACTCGATGGGGACCAAACAGGAGTGATTCCAGAATCCTGCTCTTTTTCCTTTCTGTACTCTGAAGCGTCTTTTGGTGGAGGTGGATGTTCTGTTCCAGGTGACCAGATACCTTAAAAAAAGAGAAAAACGTTTTGATTTAAAATGTAAGTCGTTTTGCACGTAAATTCTAAATTTCAATTGTGTTGAAAACCATGTTTGGACGAACACACGAACAGTTTTTAGCTTCAGTACACAGGACAAGAAAGCTCTTGCAATCCAAGCACATTTTGAATAGGGAAACAGATTTTTTGCGGGGAGGGAGAGTTGAAGCTTTTTTTTTTGCAAATTTTTTGCCTATTTGTACTTTGTTGTGAAGATAGTCTGAAATCTTTCAGAAAGTTTTGAAATCGTTTAGAATATATTCCTTTTCTGGTTGATTCAAATAAAGTAAAGGAATTTTCATCAGTAATGTCAAAATGATTTGAATTCACTTTTTGAATTCCTCAAAATTCGGATAAAAGCAAAAAGTCGATATTGACTTACAAAGCTATACATATTTTCACTTCATTTTGATTTCAGTAAATTTAATCGATTTGTGATTTCGATATTTTTGATAAAGGACTTCGAAAATTAAAAGAATTTTGCATGAAAATGCTAAATTGTCCTCATCCTTATAAATTTGCATTAAAAAATCAAGAGTTGCTTTTTATTATTATTGTACAGTGCTTGAATATCAATAATTCTGAATAAAATTCTGAGTAAAACAGCTGAAAAAAATTGAGAAATAAACAAATAAAAATTTTTAATGGATATAGATTCAACCAATGAATAAAGAAAATTAAAGATTCAAAAAAATTTGTTATCTCCATATTTCTAATGATAAATTTTGTAAATTGTACATTTTGGTTATTGTTGGAATAAATTGTAGATTCGCATAAATGAATAGAATTGTGCATTGTGGTAGTTATAATTTGAAAAAACAAAATTTCTTGATGATGTAAAAGTTATCGATGAAAAACTCACTGCAAAGGTGGAATCATTCGAAAATAGTATATTTTCGTGAAAATCACTGGAAAACATAAAAATGGCATTCTTCAATAAAAAATATAAAATCCAAATATTAAATTTAAAATAATCATTGAATTTATATGATTAGGGAAATTGACGAATAAAGAAAGTGGATTTATATATACACATTGAAAAATTTGAATAATCATTAATTTTCACAATGTTGATTCAAACGAAATTCATCAAAAATATTGATATCTCAGATTTGTATGATATCGAAATTTCGCTGTTTCATTTGATAAATCTATAATTATGATAATTCCTTATTTGTTTATTTATGGCCTCTTTTCAATTCAAATTGTGTAGTTGATTCGATAAGAAAATTCTAAATAGTTAATTTTAAATAAATTATTATAAATTTTTCAGTTTCATTAACAAAATTCACGAATATTGTTTTTAAATGATAAGTTATTCGTTTCGAAAACATATTATCACATGTGGTATTAACAAAACATCAAGGCAAATCGATAAACTTGAAATTTTGCAAAAATGCTCACTTTTTCAGTTTGAATAAGTTAAATTCATGTAATTTAAAGTAAAAATTTGAATAATTCACGTGACGATCATACAAATAGTAGCAAATAGGAAAATCTCACTTTTTTATTTAGTCAAAAATTCAAGGAAAGCAAATTATCTAGAATGATTGATTCAATCAGTAGATATTTAGACTGTGAATAAGTGTAGTAAACAATGATTTTTAATCAATAATATTAACACCAACATTATAAATCAATAATTCGATGTGAATAATTTTCCATGAATTTTCATAATAATTTGACTGTGAATTTCCTAAATCCCCATTCATTGGTTGAAATTTTCAATATGAAATTTTATTTTGACTGCTTTATTAGTTGAAAAATTTGCCGTCAAAATTTGTAATTTTCATAGATTTATGTGTAGAAATATTCTTGATCAAACAATTTTCATTGAAAAATACTAAATAATAAAATATTTAATATTTATAGTAATTATTCAAAAATATTATAAAAAAATCATCCATCTGTAATTTTGAGTGGATGATACATAATGGATTTCAATGAAAATTTAACTGTGAATTATTTAGGTGCCAATTTGTTGGCTGAAATTTTTACCATAAAATTCAATTTTGACTGATTTATTAATTGAAATATTTGCCATTAAATAGTCGATTTTGACTTATTCACGTGTAGAAATATAATCAATTAAATAATTATGAATAGTAATGAATCAATAATAAATTATTGAATAACAATAATTTACAATCAATAATATTATCAACAATATAGTCAATTAATAATTTTAAGAAAAGCGGTAATAATGAATTTTAATGATAATATGATTTGAATTTTATAAGTGCCAATTCGTTCGTTGAAATTTCCACTATGAAGTCCAATTTTTACTGCTTTATTAATTGAAATTTTCGTCATAAAATTGTTAATTTTGACATATTCACGTGTAGATTATCAATCAAATATTCATTGATAGTAATTAATGAATACTAAATTATTGAATAATAATTGACCATCAATAATATTATTAATTATATAATCAATTAATAACTTTAAGAAAATAAGTGAAATTGATTGACAATGATAATTTTACTGTGAATTTTATAAGTACCAATTCGTTGGTTGAAATTTCCACCATGAAATTTTATTTTGCCTGCTTTATTAGTTGAAATTTTTGCCATTAAATACGTAATTTTGACATATTCACGTGTAGTAATATTATCAATTAAACAATCATGAATAGTAATTTATGAATAATAAATTATTCAATTGTAATAATAACAATAACAATAATAATAATAATAATAATAATAATAATAATAATAATAATAATAATAATAATAATAATAAATTTATAATTTCAAAAAAATGAGTCATAATGAATCGTAATGCTACTTTGACTTGAATTTCATAAGTGCGATTTCGTTGGTTGAAATTTAATCATGAAATCTAATTTTGACTGTTTTATTAGTTGAAATTTTTGTTATTAAATACGTTATTTTGATAGATTCACGTGTAAAAATATTATGAATTATATAATCATGAATAGTAATTAATCAATAATTAATTTTTTTTATTCATAATTAATAATCAATAATATTAACAATAACTGATTTTAAGAAAATGAGGAATAATGATTTTTAATGATAATTTGATTGTGAATTTTATAAGTGCCAATTCGTTGGTTGAAATTTCCATTGTGAAATTAAATTTTGACTGCTTTATTAATTGAAATTTTGGTCATTGAATACATAATTTTGACAGATTCACGTGTAGAAATATAATCATTTTAATAATCATGAATAATAATGAATAAATAATCAAATATCGAATAATCATGTTTAATTTATAGAATAACTTTTTAATATCATTATTGATCAATAATTTTAAGTAAATGATTAATAATGAATTTTAATTATAATTTGACCGTGAACTATTTCACAGCCAATTCGGAAAGTCAATTTTCACTGCTTTCTTGGTTGAAATTTTCGATGTTGAATACTCAAATTCAACAAATTCATGTGTCCAAATATTGACTTGGGAAAACTTAAAATTTGTTGCCAAAGTTAAAACTAACTTACAAAATATTGAAAATATTGATTTGACATAAGGCAATATGACAAAAAAGAATAGTTAATTCCTTGAAAATGACTATCCTTGAAGTATCCACTATAACGACTATTCAAAATAGTTATTTTCGTAATCGGGAGCTAGAGCAAACTTTGGCGAAGCCGTACGTTTTTGCCCGAGCCGAAGGCGAGGGACAAAATAGGCAAAGCCAAAATTGGCGATAGTTCATGATTGCGAACGTAATTTTTCATTAAAATAGCCGCAAAGTCACGTCAAAATGTCCGGTTTGTGGTTGGAGTGATGAAAAAGTCAACTTTTGACTAATTTAAACTGAGAGAGTTGAAACCCAAGTTTTCATTCATTCCGGATTGGGGTCTTTGCCTCGTTCTTGGAAACTAATAGAGAACACGTAAAATCGTGAAATGCAGAAGCCAAAAGGCGCAATTGAGCGCGGGGGTGGCGGCAAAAATCGGCTAATCTTGGAAGTCGAAATTATGTAAGCGATGATTATCTTGCCGATTTTCACGGCTGGCTCGCGCCAAACGCGAATTCGCGCCGGGCGATAAATTCATCCACGCTGCGTCAAATCAAAGGGGAATTGCGTGCGCACTCGACGAAAATAAGGCTTCCAGCGTTATCGAAACGATTTCTTCAGATGGCGGGCTTAAAAATGGAAGGAATTTTTTAAGTGTAATTTTTGGTTTTTGAATGAAGTGTTTCTGTTTAGTGTGAGCTTGAAAATAGTTGTTAATGTTCAGCAAGTTGAAATTATAAATAAATGGAATTTTTGTTTGGTGTGAACATAAATTTTCCTTAAATTTTCCTCATTTTCCTGAACTGCAAACACTAAACTCTAATTTCCTGCGAATTCCAAAAATGTTTCTGAAATCCTGTGCCTATTTCTCGCGCGTTAAAAAAGTTGTCAGCCCCGCGGGAACTCATTTTACGGTGAGTTATTCGAGAAAGTATGCGGGGGAAGAAAATCTAGTTTCAAGAGGCTTGTAAATTTAGCGCTGAGTTACATTAGCTGCCCGCATAATTGCAATTGGACGAGTCTCGCGGAAAATATTATGAGAAGGGTTTCTGGAGCATGGCGCTGCACACGACACATCATCCCTATTTTCAGCGAATATCGAGCCGAATTTCCAAGTCTTGCATTGTTACTCAAGCGATTTAGTATCACGTTAAAACACCTTGCAACATACTCAAGGAGAAATTTACAGGGTATTGTCAGAAAATCTGGATATTCAAGCTCAAATTTCTGAATATTAGGAGCAGAAATAGAAAAAAATAATGACAATAAATTATAAAAATACGAATTTCGAATAATGTTGCATCGAAAAAAAAGTGATGGAAAATAAAATAAGTGAAAATGTTCTCAAACTGAGTGTGTTAAAAAATTTTGTTGTATTACTTAATCGAAAATAATGATGATCTTGAATTATTTGTAGTAACGCAGAAAATGAGAAATAGAGAAAAAGTCAAATTTTTTGGAAATTCTGTAAATTAATAAAATTTTAAATCCTGGAGCGTCAAGCTTTAGAAATTTAGGTAGAAATTCCTAAAAAAAAAACCAGAAAATATAGTTATTAATCAAACTAAAATTTCTGAATATCAAGCGCAGAAACAGAAAAAAATAGTTATGTTAAAAAAAATTTTTTTTTCAATAATCTTGCATCGAAAAAAAAGTGAAGAAAAATAAAATAAGTAAAAAATATATAAAAGTACTTGTAATCAGAATTGTTTGTATTACTTAGTCGAAAAAAAAGGTTTTTGGAGTTTCAGAAAAAAAAATTTTTTTTAGTCTATTATTATGAAGTTTAAGTCATAATAAAGCAGAAAACTAAGAAAAAAAAAGAAAGAAAGAAAAAGTAGAATTTACGAGAATCCTGAAATTAGAGAATACTTGAGTCTAGAGCATCGAGTTCTAGGAATCTAGGTAGAAATTTATAAAAATATCACGAAATGTGTCGAATCAAGAAATATTTTGTGAAAAAGTATAATTTATTTATAAAATTCTAGAAAAAAAAGTATTTGAAAAATATAGACGAATGTCTAGAATCTAAAAAATTTTTATATCTGAAAAGCGTAAATAGCAATCTGAAAATACAAGAATAAAATCCGAAAACTCAAGAATTCTTTAAAACACACAAAATCAACAAAGATCTAATTTTTCCATAAATCTGTAAATTAGTCCATTTTTGAGTTTAAAAACTGACAATTAATCAATTTTGAAATTCTAGAAATTTCTGTAGCCATCTACAAAATTACTAAAAATCTAAAAAAACAGTTGAAAATTCTCCAAAATTCCATAAATACATAAAATGCGAGAATCACTTCATTATCAAAATCTGTGTAAAGATAATTTACTAAAAAGTGTAGAAAATTTTAAGCCCTAGATGTATCACCAGAATCTATCTAGAATCTGTTATTTTACAAAATTATGCAGAGAACTATGAAAATACCATTAAAGTTTTAAAAATAATATTACTCTGAAAAAAAAACATGAAATTTGTTTGAAAAACATACTATTTTTTCATATATAATTTGAAATAATAAAAATCAATAAATCTTTAGAATTCATACTATTAAATTCTAAAAATTTCTAGTCATTCATATAGAAAAAGAAATCTATAAAAATAATATAAAAATTTATGAAAAAAATACAACACTAAAATTCTGAAAACCGGGGTTGTCATAGTTTGTCAAACATTTGAATAATGATGCAAATTTTTGAACTTCGATTCCTAGAGCATCGAATTTCAGACAACTGTAAAGAAATCTATAATGATATAAGAAAGCCTGTGAAATTTTTTAATTGCTGACAAAATATGAAAAATACGAAAAGTATAAAAAAAATTTTGTTTAAGTAATAATTCTAGAAAATATTTAAAATTTCAAAAATATTTGAAATTAGTTGATCAATTTTCCAACTTTTGTCTAATCAGATAATTTTCAAACTATGCATAACAATAGTTTTCAAATTTTCGATTGAAAATTAGGAAATTTTACAAAGCTCGATTATTCACAAGGTAGAAAAAATTATTTACGAAAAAATACTGTATTATTGATGAATTTACAGAGCTTTAAACTCCGAATTAATCAAAGTGAATGAAAAACGCGACAAGTAATTAACAAAAAAATCATAATCTATATTTAAGGAAAATTGTTGAAAATTTATATATAAATAATATTTTAATTTGAATTATATAACTTTCATAATATAACTCCATATGTATAGTTAAAGAAATACAAAAATTTTTCGACTCCGAAAAAAAAATTTTGAACAAAAGAAGCTAAGAAAAATGATTCTATAATCAAATTCTAAAAATTACTGGTTAAACGCAAATTTTAAAAAATTTAAAAAAAGGGTCAAATTATTTACAAAAAATTATGATATATATTCCAGGAAAATGGAAGAGAATTTCTCTTCAAATGAAAGGAAATTGAAAGGTCACGAATTTATTAATCAAAATTGTTGCATTGTTGCAAAATTGTTGAATTCCGTAATTAAAAAAAGCCTCAAACACAATAATTATTTATAATACGATTTCATAATTTTATTTCGTAATATTATTTCATTCTGCTTACAATTAAATAAATCCAAAATTTTTCCGATTTTTCAAAAAAATTTTATTCAATCGATAAGAAAAATGATATTCTAGACAAATAATAAAAATTATTCGTGAGAAAACAGCAAATTATTAAGAATAAATAAAAAAAGTTAAAATCATTAACAAAAATCATGATATACAATATAATTTAGAAAAATGGTAGAGAATTCCTATACAGATGAAAGGAAATTCAAAAGTCACGAATTTCTTAACCAAAATTATTGCATTGTTGCAAAATATTTCAATTTCTTAATTGAAAATAGCCTTTAATGTAGGAATCACCTATAATACTATTTCATAATTTTATTTCATCATATTTTTCCATTCTGCTTACAATTAAACAAATCCCAAATTTTTTGGACTAGGAAAACATATTTCAAACAATACCTCAGAAAAATGATTTTATAGACAAATAATAAGAATTACTTGCAAAAAAGGGCCAAATTTTTAAAATGAATATTTTTTATTTGAATAAATGATTTTTTTTACCGTGATGATCATGTAAAATCTTCATTAGTGGGATGATATTTGACATGGAAACGTCACGACAACGCTTATAGTAGTACATAAAATTCACTAGTCATAAATAATAAATACTGAATATAAAATAACTACATATATAATAATTAATAGCAGAAAATAATTTAATACTCTGGCAGCAGCTAAAAAACCAAACTTCAAAACGTCCAAATCTCTGAAAATTAAATCAACCGAAGTTAGGTAGAGCTAGGAATCTTTTTATTGTGATCAACAGATTAAAAAAAAAGTTTAAACAATAAAAAAGTACTATTATTTATAAGACAATTGATAATAACAGTGCCCTATTTATTGTTCTTCAAATTTTTTTGCATATTTTTATTACAATGAAGTGATTTTTAGCTTTACCCAACCTCGGTTAATTTTATTTTCGAGATTTGAACGTTTTTAAGTTTGGTTTTTTCAGAAAACCACAAAAAACCAAGCCTTGTTTTTTTACGGTTTTTTTAGTTGCCGCAAGGATAATAATAAAAAATAGTAATATAATTCACCATTAATTAATATGCACCTCGCACATGCATGGTTAATGAACTCTCACGACAATAATGCTACATTTAACTTGTCAGTAGCCGTATAATGCGTTGTTACGAACTCGCCCGTCGTGTTGGACACGTGAATTATATATGCACAAATAAAAATACCGCAAGTTATGTGCGACAAATAACGCCCAGTTTACCTGGTTTCGCTGACGACGCTTTTGTCGGTGTGAACATTATGTTCTCTGTAAGCATCAAACGTATTTGAATATACATCTGTACTTCCTGTTTCGAGCAACGCGTAATTATCGACATATATTTGGCTCTCCGTCGAATTTAATTACGTAAACTGCGGGATTCGATTTCAATCTGATTCATTAATTATGGATTTTGAAGATGAAGCGTTGTTTTGGGCAAAGTTACAGTGATTTGTGAAGAAGAAAAAAAGTGTAAGTTGATTTTTTGAAAATGGAATGGAATTTTATGTTGTTTTTTCCCTATTTTGAATTAGTTTTGACCTAATAAAATTAAAATTTTTTTTTGTTTGTTTTAATCATTTTTTTTCTGTTTTGTGTTTTGTACTAAAAATAAATTAATTATTTTAAAATCTAATTTAGAGTTTTTCTTATTTTTGAGTAAATTGATGTTTTTGGATATGGCATGGAAATTTGTGTAGTTTTTTCCCTCATTTATGATTGAATTTCACTAAATTTAATTTTAACTTTTTTTTTATTTCATTAATTTTTCTGTCTTTTGTGCTGTATTTGAAATAAATTAATTACTCTATTAATCAATTGAAAGTTTTTTTTTTGTATTTTCGTATTAATTTTTATTTTTGAATATGGAGTAGAACTTTTGGTATTTTTTCCTTCACTTGAAAAAAAATTTTGATGAAATTTTCATTTTTTTCCGTCTTTTGCATTGCATTGAAAATGATAAAATGTCACTAATTTCCAAATAAAAATTTTTCTACACACTATTGAAACGTCGAAAGATATTTCTCTGAAATAATTCGCGTCTTTTTACGCGCTTCGAGTGCTTTTCGAGGTTTCAACCACTCATTAATAAAAAAGCACCCTTGATGAGTCGCGTGAAAAGAAAAGAGTAAAACGCTTGCAACGAAACGTGAAAAAAGCAACAAACTGCGAGCCACGTTGAAAAGGCTTGAAAATGTCTTTTTTTCGATAAAGTCGAGGGTCTCTGGGTATTTTTATCTTTGACTTTTCCGGTTATGAAAAAATCCAGGAAAATATGGTTTTTTTAATACTTTAAAACGATTGCAGGAAATGATGATACTCGGAAATCTTATTTATGTTATTGTTATAATATAACTGAAAAATGTGTTTTCGCATTTATCAGGATTATAATTTTGATAGAACATGAAAATTATTTTTTTGATTATTGTTTTTGTTGTATATACAATATTCTTTAAATTGTTGATAAAAGTAAATTACATTGTATGATACTTTTTTTTGTAATATTTGCGAGCATAGAAGTAATGAAAGTTGTGCAGTTCTAAATTCACTATTTTTTGAAACCATTTTTCAAATTTATGTAGATTTTTTCGTTTAAATTTGTTTTTCAAACTAATTTTGAATAAAACAAAGAAATTTATCTAAATTATATCGTATAATTTTTGAAAATTTCAAATCATGAAATGAAATTACAGAAATTTTTGACAAGTTTACGATTTTATTTTTCATAGTCTTCAATTCAATACAATTTTTTTTTTTAGAATTCGATCAACAATTGGTTTTTATGTAATGTAAATAACGAAAATCCAAAAATTTCAAAAAATTCTGCTCATAAATGTCTGTAATTTTGTTTTACTTTCGAAAGTTATAAGGAAAAAAAAAAATTGTGAGAATAGAAGTAGAATAGTTTAGTAAACCATTTTTATAAAAGTTAAAAGTACTCCATCACAGAATTATACAAATTTCGATAAATTTACATAAAATTTAAATGTAAATGTGCAAGTGCAATTTTTTTGTGGAAAGGAAGAGGGGAGGGGGGGGGGTACAAAAGGAAAAAGCCAGTAGACAAATTTGTTTTTTTGCTACATAAGTAATCTGAATGTTGTTGGAAATTTTCATGCTCAAATTTAAACTGAAAAAGTTGTTAAATTGAAAAACCCTGAGTAAGGATTATTAGTTCTTCAAATTTGCATTATTTTCGATAATCTCAGCAAGAAAATAATTATTTAATTGCCTTACTGAGTTTATAAAATTATTTGGACCCAGCAAATTCCAAAGCAAAAATGAAAAATGGCATAGAATATAGATGTAGATTGCAAATTTTAATAAACGTTTAAATATTAATGTAGTTAAAAATATATCTGAGATCACATAAAATTATAAATATCATTTAAATAAGTTGTTGTTGGAGTATAGAAAAAAATTTCCAAATCTAAAAATTGCATAGTAATTGCAATATGTACTTAAATTCGATAACTGAATCAACTATTCCCAGCAAAACAACAATCAAGTCAAAATACTCAGAAAAAATATGTGGGATCCTAACATTTTTAATCGTAATAACTTCGCATTTCCATTTCCAAAATATTCACACAATTAATGAATCTACTGTTCAAATTCCACATCAAGAAAACCGGAAAACAACACTCCAACTGAAATCCATCATACACGAAAAAAAAAGGATTTACTGTTTTAACACAACTTGAGAGGACGAATTTTTTTTTGCAACAATAGCTTTTTTTTGTTACCACAACATAATCATGCATAAAATTCCATAACATAGTAATTGTGTTCTGGTAGCAAAAAAGATCCGTTGAGACAACAAAGAAAATCAACTGCTACAAAAAAAAATTCGTTCCGTCAAAGTGTGCATTTGTTTGCTAATTGTGACAGCTGATGTCATACAGAAAAAAAGGTTTGCTATATCAGCAGAAAGACGAAAAGAAAAAAAAATTTCCCGATTGATAAAATTAAAAACCCTTTGGGAAAACGGATTCGGGAAAAAGACCGTTCGGGAAAATAACCGTTCGGGAAAAATGCTGTTCGGGAAAAGGGATTCGGAAAAATGGTCGGCAACAAAAAAGATGTACTGTTTTAACACAACTTGACAGAACGATTTTAGTGCAACAGTAGCTTATTTTTTTGTCGCCAGAGTACAATCATACATAAAATTCCATATCATCATTGTTCTCTCGTAGCAATAAAGATTTGTTATTGCAAGAAAAATTGGTTTTGTCAAGTTCTGTTTGCACAGGTCATCTTTTTGCTGATACAGCAAATCCTTTTTTTCCACGATAACACCTCAAAAATCTGCATCTTCACATTCAAACTTCCCGACACCCGGAAACTCTCCATCGAACACGCGCCCCGTCCGAATCGCCCAATCCCCATCAACACCGGAACCACACCATCAAACACCGTGAAAACCGGAAAATGCCCACATCATTCCCACACGAAAAATGGGACTGGAACTAAACGACAGGAAGAACGCAGCAACGAAAATAGCAAACGCGATACTTCCCGCGCCGTAACGCGATCCCATTACGTAATGGAAACGAACGTACGAGCCACTGGGAAAATCCCTCGGAAAATTTCCGGAAAATCCCGTCAACCGAAAAAAGTCAACTCGACGAGGAAATACGGTGATGCGTTTTCCCTTTTCGACCCGCGGGGTTTGGAAAAACCGGGGAAATTCATCGCCACTCACTTTTCTCGACCATGGCCACTGGAAAATGTATTGTTGTTTATTGATGTTTCAGAGGGGGAAGAGGGTGTGGAAAATTTTTCTCACTTTCGCGACGTTGAATTTAAAGCATGACGAGTACTCCCCGAGGAACGAGAACGCGCAAACGACGGAGCGAGACTGAGGGCGCCGCGACGCCCAGAGACGCCGTCTGCGTTTTGAGTTTACGTCGGACGTCGACGTAAGCGGAGAGCGTGAGCTTCTATCACTTTTCGCGAGCTTCCGACGCTTTTGACGTCGCGTTTCGACTATTTTCGAGGCGTTAATTGCATAGTTGGCGGATTGGGGGAATTGGGTGTATCGATTGGTCTATTTGTGTCATGATTGTGAATGGATTCCGAGGTATTACATTGTCTTAGGTTGAATCAATCGAAAGTTATTGATGAATAGTGAAAAATCATTGATTGAAATAGTGACTTATGACCAGTAGTTGGATTTGTTGATTAGGACTGAAGGGAAGAGTTAATGGCTGTTTTTGAACATTAGTGGAAAACTGAAATAGTTAGAATAGATATTTATGCTACAAGGGAGAAAAAGGATGATTTCAACGAGCGCAAAGTGTGGGCACGAGCGAAGCGAGTGCGCGATTGCACTCGTTGGAATCATCCTTTTTGTCTCGTGTAGCATACAATATTTTTTCCCATGCATGTGTAAAAGTG
>JAPYZL010148667.1:0-12412 GCA_030522825.1 Platygaster orseoliae
AGAAAGTAAACATTCACTACATAATTATAATGTTTTTACACTCTACTGAAAAATTTTCAAATCGATGGTTAGCCCCTTTCGTTCCCCGACCCTTCATTTCTTCAAATCTTCATCTAGGTTTTGTACATTATGAAATGCTGTACAGTTCATTTTCAATTATTGGAGTCTGGATTAGTGAAATAGAATTGTTTATGAACAAAATTTGTTTATCAGGAAGAATCTGTTGTACTGTGCAGTACTATGTTGACTCTGATTATTTTTTTCTACTTTGTAAAAATAATTTATAAATTTTTCTATTTTCATTTTTAATTTTGTTTCTTGGAATTTATTTTTATTTTCATTTATGTATTTTTCACAATGTTTTTCCACAGGCATTAAACCTTTGATTTAAACTTTGATCTGGCATCTTATACTTTTTCAACTATTTTCGATTTTTATGTTCACAAAGTTCACAACGTTGAAAAATCACACGATAATTTTTTTCTGAGATTTAACAAAATAGTGAATTCAGCGAAGCCCCTGAAAATCGTCGACAAAAAGACTCATTAAATAATCGAAATGAAATTCATTGTTTTAAAAAAAGGTCGATCTTTTTTTTTTGCAATAAAAACTTTTTTTTTCATAAAAATTCGTTCATAAAAAATATACAAGGCTTAAATATTTTCTTATAAAAATTTTTAATTTCTTTTAAAAGTGTCACTGGTTTTTATAAAAAAATTTTTTTTTTATTTGAACTTTTTAAGGTCGACCTTTTAAGAAATAGAGTTTTACAATAAATTTTTAATTGTTACAAGAGTTTTGTCATTCCTTATAAGAATTAAAATCACTAGTGTTTGGGGCTTATTATTTTTAGAGAATCTCAGAAAAAATTTTTTGTGTGATTTGTCAACGTTTTAAATTTTATTAATATCGATTTTTCCTATAAAAATCTCTTTCAATATCAATTTAAGAATATTACAGTGAGAAAAACTCGAACTAACTTGAACATGCCATAATTTTTGCTCCAGCAATTAGGGAATTCAAAAAAGCCTTGGAAATCGACTCCAACAACCAAAGAGCGAAACAGGGCCTTCAAAAGGCTCAGCAACGACAGAAATTGTCTGAAACCCGAGACTACTACAAAATCCTCGGAATCCCTCGAACGGCCACCAAGCAAGAAATCGTCAAAGCTTATAGAAAAGCCGCGCAAAAGTGGCACCCTGACAATTTCCAAGAGGGCGATGAAAAGAAACGCGCTGAGAAAATGTTCATTGACATCGCCGCCGCCAAGGAAGTTCTCACTGACAAAGAAAAACGCGAGAAATTCGACAACGGTGAAGATCCTCTGGATCCGGAATCCGGAAAAAACCACAATTTCAATCCTTTCCAAGAGTTCCATCACTTCCACGGCTCGCCTTTCCAATTCAAATTCCATTTCAACTAGACTGACAGCAACTGATCTTCGTACAAGCTTCTCCTTTGTAAATAATGATCACTGATCGGGCGAGGCTTTGTGATGTTGCATTTAGTTGAAAAAAGGAAAAAACAGACAATTGTTACGAATCAAATCATGGCTGGATTTTGCGTTTCCGCATTATATAGTTTTTGTTATTGTTGAGAGCAGTATAAATAATTTTGTAACTTCTTCAGTCACTTGGATGAAAATGAAAGGCAGTTTTTTTACCGCAGTAACGTTGATTGGTGGTTCAGATCTAGTTTTGTACCATCAACTCTAGAGGTGAAATCATCGTTGTGTGTCTGCGTGAGTGAGTATACATTTCATGTAAATATTGTACCTCTGGAAGTTTATTCATGAATATATTCAAATAATTTATACAGATTTTTTGAGTTTTTTCTTTTTCCTGGGGTTTCGCAAAAGTTTTTTATGTGGGCCCAAGCGATGGCGGAGCATGAAATTACGCCATGAGGATTGTATTATTGTTGCTGCTTTGTTTATTGAGTCGTTGTAGAGTTTTTCTGTTTTTAGCTTGGCTTCCTCCATGAGGCATTTGTCTATGAATTCTTGCCTTTCTTTTTGGAGGTTTTGGAGATGTTCCAACTCGACTTTTTGTTCTTCTATGAGATCCTCGTTGGTTTCAAAACGAATTGAGAGTCATCCATATTTGAAACTAGAAATATGTTCCTGAAGTTCCAAACGTTTAGAAATAAACTTTACGAACAATTTATTTTTTCTTGGGCGTTTGGAGTTTCAGGCACATGTGTAAATAGATGCTGATTTTTACTTTTAAATCGTCAATAAACAATGTTCGCTGTTTGAACTCTTGATCAAATCGATCGATCCAGTGTCTGAGAAGGTTATCTTTTTCACTGATATCTTTCTGCAAGAATGAAGACACTTTTTCGAAAAAAGCGCTTTTGATTTTACCGTTTTCTTCGCATTCCTGGATTTTGTTTTTCAGTTGGTTTTGTGTTTCGATTTCATGTAATTTTATCTGTTCCACTTGATTTTTTTCCAACTTTTCAATATACTCTATGAAAAAAAGGGTTCTTATTTGAAGTTTACATATTGACAAAGTTTACAACGTTGAAAAATCACACGAGAGTTTTTTTTCTGAGATTTACCTTCAATGATTAAAAGTTCAAAATAGTGAATTTAGCGAAGACCCTAAAAATCGTCCAAAAAAAAATTCATTAAATCATCGACGATGAAAATCGTCGTTTCAAAAAAAAAGGTCGGACTTTTGATATTCTTGTAATAAAAACTTTTTTCATAAAATTTTATTTATTGTGGAAATATTTACAAAAATTTTTTTTCATAAATATTCCAGTTCATAAAAAATGTACAAGGTATAAATATTTTCTTATACAAAATTTGAAATCAATAAAAAAGTGTTACTGGTTTTTATAAAAAGTTTTTTTCTTATTTGAATTTTTAAGGTCGACCTTATAAGAAATAGAACTCTTATAAGAAATTTCTAATTGTTATTAGAATTTCGCTATTTCTTATAAGAATGAAAATCACTAGTATATATTTTTTTTTCAGTGAATTTTCGAATTTATAATTTGAATCATAATTTTGGAATCTAGAACTGAAATTTCAGAATTTGAATCATAATTTTTGAATTTAGGATTCAAATTTCGGAATTTGAATAAGAATTTGAGAATTTAGAATTCAAATTTTAAAATGTGAATCAGAATTTCTGCATTTAGATTCAAATTTTAGAATTATAGTCAGAATTTTCAAATTCTTGAATTTTTTCACTGAATTCAGTGAATTCTTGAATTATTCATAATTTAAATTTAAGAATATAAATCAGAATTTTCAGAATTCAGTAAAGTTTCACAGTGAATTCTTTCAATTTGTTCTTTCTTTCAGTGAATTCTCGAATTTTTTTCAGTGAATTTTCAAATTTAGGATTTGAATCAGAATATTTTAATCTAGAATTGAAATTTTAGAATTTAAATCATAATTTTCGAATTTAGAATTCAAATTCCAGAATTTGAAGAAGATTTTTTGAATTCATAATTCAAATTTCAGAATTTGAATAAGAGTTTTTGAATTTAGAATTCAAATTTTAGCATTTGAATCGAAATTTTTGAATTCAGAATTTAAATTTCAGGATTTGAATCAGCATTTTTAACTTTAGAATTCAAATTTCAGAATTTGAATCAAAATCTTCAGAATTTTTTTATTCTTGAATTTTTAGAAAATTCCTTGTTAAGGACTTCGTCAAATTAGTTTTTCCAAGGTTTCACATTATCTTTGGTAAATCTCTGAAAAAAATTTTCGTGTAATTTATCAACGTTGTAAACTTTATGAACATGAAGTTTACAAAATATTCATGTTTCAAAAATTACGTAATTTATCATCGTTTGAAATTCTCAAAAGCTTGACTTCTGATTCCATGTTTTCAATGATTTTGGACTCTTTATATTCTTGTCCTTTTTCAACTTTTTGCTGTCGTTTTAGTTTTTCGATTATTTCTCGCGAAATTTCGTGTTTCATTTTCAAGAACTTTTCTATTTCTTTTGATTTCCCGATATCGTTGATTTCGTTGATGAGTGTGTAATAATGTCTTTGGTTTTTTATTTCGAGCATTAATTTTTCTAAGACACCGTAAAGATAATAACTGTGGAGTTGATGAACAATTTAATTCAAGATGAAAAACTATTGTGTAGAAAGAAAGTCAGATTAATTTAGTGACATCGGATTTATGGTTTCCGAAATGAAAAGTTATTGAAAAATCTATGCAATATTACAACTTTCGATTTCAAAAATCGAAAAAATGAAGATCAAAGTTTTTTTGTTAGAATGAAACTTCACTATAAAATGGAATCAAATTTAAATAATTGGACAATTTTCGGCCAAGTCATCAAATTATAAAAAAAATTAGCCTGTGGCAAGTGAAATCAACTACCTATCTCTTGCAATTTTTTTCTCAGTTGAATAAATTTCTTCTGTATTTTTTATGGGCATTTTCGTAAAAGAATTTGTTTCAATAAATGACATGTCGATGGTGTATTTCAAAATTCGCAAAAATTCCATTGTTTGCTGTAAAACGTTGGCTAAAACTTTCGCTTCCAGCGCAGGTAGTCTTTTAGCCCTTGGAAATTCTAATGACAAACTTCGAACATTGACATTTTGAGACACGTTACTTTGTACAATCGACAATCTCTTTTGAATTTCAGAAAAATCATCATCTTCTATATTATTGCAAAAATGAAAATTTTCCAAAAAAACCAACTTCGATTTGAGCTCATTTTGTGATTCTACAGATTCAATATTCTGGAATGGATAAAATTATTATTTAAACAAGCAACTGTTCTGGTAAAAAAATTATAACTCACTTTGAAATTGGTTATTTTCTCAACATTTGGCGTTAAAATGTTGAAAGCGTCTTCTCCACGATTTTTAACATCCATGATTGTGTGGATAAAAATGACTCAAAAAGTTACTTCCATGATTTTTATTTCATTTCTCAAAAATTCTTGCAAAAAAAGCGTTGCAAATGCATTGTCATGGCAACGCTTAAAAAATTAATTCACAGATGTAAAAGTTTTTGCTAATAATAGCCCTAGAAGTAGTTTTCTGCTCTTTTTCATTTTAAAAAATACATAAAATAAGGAAAAAGTAGTTTCTAAAGTTGTATTATTGAACAATACTTTTTCTTTGGCAACTAAAGCGTGTACATACAACTCAAAAATATAGTTTGTACTGTAGATAACTTCATTTTGTAATGACTAATTCGAGCAGGAGCTTTCGTCGACTGCGTGGTTTTTTGCTTGATACTACTTTCTCTTTTTCTACATATACATATTGTAATAACAATTTATATAAATTTAACGTTGTTTATATCTCTGTTAATCTCGCTATTTAATCTCAAACGCTTATTATTTCAGATCTAAAATCGAGAAACTACGTTTTCCAGAAGCTAAAGAATTTGCGTATTTGAGTATCGTGATTTTTGATTCTTGAAATGAATTTTAACAATAATTAAGTATAATTTTTTTCACAGTTATAACAAGTTCTTAAATATTGCCAATCGCATTTTTTGATACAAGTGAGTCAACGACAACAATAAATTTGTAAAAAATAACCTTCATCACTTCAAGCGACTATTGAAAAAATGTATGAAAATAACTCACAGCTATTTGTTTACAATTATTTTATGGTACTTTCTTGTTTATGATCAGCGAAAGATTTACACTAAGAAAAACATGAGTAGGGAATCGAAAATTAAATTTTTGAGTTTTTGATAATAGATTAATGTACATTTTAATTTTACGATTTTTTGTTTCGATTTTCGTGTATGACAAACTGAAAGTGTGTAGAATTTTTTTTTAAGCTCTGAGAACGATTTTTTTCTGTCGATTACAAAATGTGGAAAATTTCACTCCTTTTTTCCTCATGAAATTCACATTTTCCTTTTAAATCTGAGACAGCGAAACTGGTACTGAATTAATTTGTGAAATAAATTACACAAATTAAGAGTTCTGAGTTGAAATAATAATGTTGAAATTTAAAATAAATTTCAAATTGAATATTAATAAACAAAAACTTTTTAAGTTCATCAATTGGTAAAATTCAAAATGTACGTGTTTTTTATTTCTCATAAAACTCAAAAGTTCCAAAACCTTTTGCAATTCAAAGGAAACGTAACGAATTTCATCGTTCACTAAATTTTGATTATTTTCCTCCATTTCAAAAATCGTAACGAAGATTAGGAAAAGTCCAAGATTTTCGAAATTCAGAGAGTTTTTCACTTTTTTGTTTAAACATTTCTGAAATTCTTTTTAAATTTATTTAATAAACGAATCAATTACTAGAGAAAATTAGGAGTAAAAACAAAAAGGAGAAAATAACTTGTAAACAAGATTAAAAAAAATGCGATCAATATTATTTTGAATATAAGGTTCAATGAAATCTCAAAATATTTACAAAAATGATATACTAATTTTTTTTCGATTCTTAGCATTTCTAACGTTTTTTCAAATTCTGGTTAATTGAATATATTTTGAGGGAATTTCATCTTCATACATCTTGTGTTTTTGTATTTCTCGTCAGCATATTTTTATTTTATTTTATTCATTTTACTATAGAAAAATCTTTAATCAGTATGCTAACGTTCTCTCATTAATCTATTGAGAAATTTCTGAATCAGTAAATATTCACCGATTCCATTGAAATTTCACTGTTTCAGACTCAAATGTTAGCATAAATCCATCACTGATCATTGCTACATATTTTCCACAATTTTCATTATTTATTTTCTCAATAACATTTTCTAACTTGGAGTGAGTTCCAGCACTCAGAGGTAATTTGTATGTGTAAACATCTCCTTAACACTATAAAAGAATCTCTGAAATGTATGTTCATAGCTAGAAAAATATCCATAAACTATTGAATGATTTGCAATTACTAAAAAAGCAAAAACAATGATTCCGTACATTTGGAACACCTTGAAAAAGGGAAAACGAAAAATAGCTTAGTTTCAACTTTTCGCCTTATTTCTTTCCATCATTCCCCATGAAGATGTTTACACATCAAAATCCCACTTTTTCCTTCGATTTACATAAAATAACTCGTATATTCATGAGGCATGACACCTCGCCTTGGGTAAAAAGTGTGACTCGTCGAGTAGTGCAACAAATTCGTGACGGAGCTCATGTAAATATCCGCGAATCTGAAGAGCCTCCTCGAGAAATACGTCGGGTTATGATAAGTTCTGAACACGGAACCGAATTGTTTGTTGAAGACGCATTTGATCTCGTTCCGAAGTTGGTCTCTTTCCCTCAGCCATTCTTCCAATTGCTCGCCGGCCTCGGCTCCAATCGTGTCTTGGTGCTCTTCGATCAAGGCCGTGAGCATTTGAAGCCAGTTCACGTTCTCTTTGAACTTTGGATCGTTCAATGTTTCGATCTCGTGCTGCAAATCAAGACATGTGAAAGGGTTCTCTGACAATCCGCAAAAAGCGTCGATTGAAAGATTAAAGGGTTATTTAAGGAATGTCACCGTTAATTCCGAGAGAACGCAGCCTGTTCTGAAAGAGTAGTTGAGGGTCAGCTCGGCTAAATCAGAGAAAATGTGGTCGCCGAAGTAAAGAACGTGGTTGCCGTGCCAGTTTGTGGCCAGCTGCAGTTGCTTTACCGTGCCCTGTTCATTTTTGGCGAATTAGAATTCTCCCAGCCAGCATTTAATATTGTCTTAAGATTGTAGACATATTGCAAGTGAAATATTACATCTTGCAGGAAGACTGCAAAAACGTTGCTGCAATACGAAAATGTCCCCCATAATTGCATTTGCAATGTTGCATACATATTTCAGCAATATTCCAGCAATGTTGCAGCAATATTTTAGTAATATTTAGTAACATTTCAATCTTGCTGCAATGTTAATGACACATTACAAGACCAACGTTTCAAAGAAAAGATCTCATTAACATTGCAGTAACATTCCATATACAATCTTGTAGAGGTAATATTACTGGTACATTACAGATGGAATTATTAACATTTTGATCTTGCAACAATATTGATGAAACATTACAAAAGCAACATTTCAAAGAAAAGATCTGATTCACATTGAAGTAACACTTCATACACAATCTTGTGAAAATCATATTACTGGTACATTGCAACAATACACGGAAAGAAATTTCCGTTAAAAATTACCATGCAGTTCACTAGAAAGCTGGGACATAGTGTAAATTCGGTCAATTTTACGGTTATGTCTAACATAACCGAAAAAACCTAATTATACAGAAATTTTTGTAGTTTTTACCGTGCAGCACCTCAAAAAAAACCTGATAGTGCTATTTTCACCTGACGATCATTATAATAAACTGAGCTGCACGGTAAAATGTATCAAAAAATATTTCAATTTTTACCGTGCAGTTCGGTATTCCATGAGTCGCCCGATAGCTCGAGCCAATCAGCTCTGACCTGCTCCCTCTTTCATCCAATGACGCATGCACGCGTCGTATTAAAGAGGAGATAGCGATGACGAGAAGTCATCGTCAATTCGTCATCCATGCAAGCAAGTTCAAACAAGTTGGTTTTGTGAAACAAAAAACAAATCAAATCAAATAAGTGCATTTTTAGTGGTGAATGCGGTATCGGAAACTTCTTGTCGTCGCCAAAAAATACAGTGAATATGAAATAATCATCATTCAACTTAGTTATATATTTTTGTAATGAATAAATATGGTTTTTTTTCCTCGGACACGTGCTCGGCCACACTCTCGAAAATGTACAAAAATTCAGATTTTATATGGCTATCGTTCTGAAAGATATGCCCAATTTTTTTACGTCGAATTTTTCATTTTTTTTTCCAGAAAACATGGCAAATAATCCCTCTTTGGAAATTGGAAAACGAAACATTCATGATAATCGTAAAATCACTCAAAGACATTGTTTACGACGAGAATGTTCGCGCAAAGGAAATTGTGACAATGAAACATGAATTATTTATTGAACCTTGTAAGTGGGTGTAAGTGTACTCATTATGTTCGCGTAGAAAATAAGAAACTGTATATTGTTAAGAATTGGTACTACACGTAAGTTAAAATAAAAAAAATTTCGAGAAGCATGGTTTTTTAATCAAGTGCTGCACGGTAATTTTTGTACAGAATTTCACAGTAATTTTTAACGGAAATTTCTTGCCGTGTATTATACAAATTTCTGCAATATTACATGCCGGCTGGGCTACTACTAAAGTTTAATAATTTTAACTTATGAAATACAAGTTTCCCTAATTTTCCATAATGAAATTCATTACTCTGTTATTTAAATTCTGAAATTTGCAATCATAAATCAATAATGCAAAATGGAAATGAGCAAGATCAAAATCTGTATCCACCCTTGGTTTGACCATCACATGTCTATAAGTCAGAATAACTTTTTTATCTTACTTCATCTAATTCTTATATCTAAATGAATTTTCCAAAAGATGGTCGAACCTCGATGTAAATTACTCCTTTTTCGAGTTTGGTGACCCTGTCCCAAAGAAGAGTTTCATTAACTTCATCATAAATCCTGAGCGGCCTTGATTCGTCCGTGAAAAAGCGAGGTTTTCGCGCTTGAACGATGACCACGTCAAAGTAGTTTTTCCAGTTGCTCCCGACAAGGTATTTCATGCCCTCATTGCTGTTGGAATTTTCGTTCATATACAGTGTTAAAAAAATGTAGAAAATATATTTTTGTAAAAAATATAGTCCTCAACTGGTGCAGAAGAGCTTTTTTAATTAATTTAATTCAATATAGTGAAAGAGCTCAAACTGTACTCTTTGAGAAATGTACTATTTTGAACTACATACGTACACAAAATGGAAAGGGCTGTTGGTGACCAAAAACAGCTTTTTTCCTGCTTCTTGTAGACGGTCGAAAAATGGCACGAGTTGCTCGTTGTGTTGAAGGTATTTCGAGACATTTTCAACGACCAACTTATGCATAATCGGGTGACAACTTTGCACTGAATTCTGTGAGGAAAATTTAGAATAATTTATGGAGTTAGAAAAAAGACGAAAAAAAGGTGGGAGGGAGGAGAGTGAATATCCACTCATTTATAATATTAATATTTACAATAAAAATGAGGAGATTTATAAATCGAAAACTTACTTTGAGATCCCTGAAGAGAATTTCTGGGTGAAAATCGATATGATTCTTTATAAAATATTCAGTAACATTGCAAAGCAAGACCATTTCGGGAACTGAGAAAAGATCCGCCAAATGGATCATTTTGGTTCGTTGTAAACCATCCTGCGGAATAATGATTATTCGTTAAACCTATTCGACGTGTTATTTCCGGATTCACACACATCGTTTCAAACCATTCCTGTACTCACTTTCTGTTTCCCGATCCGCAAATCCCATTTGTAATATTTTATGAATGCACCATGCGAAAGAAATTGTTTCAAGTTTTCACATTGGATTCATTTAAAACACATTTATAAATAATGAGTAGGTACATGTATGTTATTTGTATACAAGAAACATAAAAACTATACAAACATATAATTTTTGTCATTTTTCATATCAAAAATTGTTTTTTGCGAAATAAGTTTTGAATTATAAGTTATGTATTAAATTTATATGTTTTTATGAAAAAATTATATCGGAATTTTGGACGTGTTATTGATGATTTGTTTAGCTTTGGTGTTTCAATTAGTTGAGGTTCACATACACTGCTGTGAAAAAGTCGTTTGACACTAAATTTTCTTGTGTATTTTAAAAATACAACTGCTAGAGTTTTTGATTACAATTTAAAAATGCTAAAATAAAATTTAGTATAAAAATCTATAGAGTATTGCAGAAAAACGAAAAAATCCGACTGAATTTCATGAATACTATAAAATACAAAAAATACAAGAATATATGTATAAATGCAAAATTAAAACAAGATTTCTTTGGAAATATATTTCATTACCTAAAATCTACGAAATTTAGAATTTTTCTGAAGTTGGTTCTTAAAAACTGTAGAAAGGTTTATGTCAACATCAGGGTATCCTCCGAATAAGAAATCTACGAAAAAGCTGTGTTTTAAAAAATTGTAAGGAATACTAGGAATCCACAAAAATTTGGAGTTTGGAAGTTATAAAAATTTACACAGCAATGCAGAAAAATTTCACAAATATATGAGGATACTAGAAAGTACTACGAAGTTTGAGGAATGCTGAAAAATATGAAAAAGACCGAAAAAAAATATATTACTTTCTCAGAAATTTATGGAAATAATAAAAATATAAAAAAATTTCAATCCTACCCACCTTTAACATTTCATACAGAAGTTTATCAAATTAACGTAAAATTCCATACACTTAATGAATATTAAAAAAATACAAAATACACTAAAAGTTCAAGATATCCTTGATTACTTGAAAATAATCATATGTAGGGGAGACTGGGGCAAAATGCGCAGTTTTTGATAATATTAAATTTTTGAGGCAGCATAAGGGCTGAGAGGATCTGCAAATGGCACTATATTGAGTCAACTTTAGTTCTCGTTGAACCTTATGCCTCATATATTGATTAAAAAAAAAACGATTTTCTGCGCATTTTGCTCCACGCTGGGGTAAAATGCGCAACCCGTGGGGCAAAATGCACAATTCCAGAAATCACGATTCTCACGAGGTTGATTGCTGAAAAATTGTGGGAAACACAAAATAAACGATTTCAAAAACGATTTCAATAAAAATTGTTTTGTTGAGAACAAAATTTGATGTTTAAAATTTTTATTTGTTAAGAACAAAAATTTTGTAAGTAGCGATCGAGTGTCCGTCGAGCAACAGAAATGCGTTTCGACGTGCAATTCGCAGATATTCCCTCGCGGACAGCCTTGCATGTTTCGAATACTTTTCCACCATCAATCCGCTCTATTTTGCGAACATAAACGCGAACCATGATGATAAAATCTTAAAAAAAAAAAAAAATTCAGAAAAAGTTCGTTATTCCAAAAAAATTGAAAAAAAGGTCGTCAAACATTCAAATTTGATTAAAAAAAAGGTGTTGAAAAAAGGAGGTTTTTTACGAGTTTTGCTGTTCAAAAGTGACACCACTTTTTTTGCTCATCACCGTCATCACATTTTACAATAAAATGTTTGGGGGCCCCGGGACACTGCCCTGGCCTCGATACGACCCTGGAGGTAGAAACAATTTGACGAAAAAAAAGTGGAAAACAACAAAAAGGTGAAAGAAATAGCGTAACGTGACAAAACACAGCGAAACAATACAAAACAAGCACTGCGCATTTTGGCCCACGCAAAACTGCGCATTGTGCCCCATGGCTACATTTCCAGCTTATCATCATGTGATTCGAAAACGAGTCAAAATTTCACCAAATCAATCACGTTTTTATCTTTCTGACACCTGAATTATTGGAAAAACTCACCTACCATCAATTCTGATGAAAAAAATGACGCAAAAGTTGAAGTTTCCTTTCAGACAAATATTTACAACACAGTGGCTAAAACACACT
>JAPYZL010148714.1:0-14270 GCA_030522825.1 Platygaster orseoliae
ATGGTGACAATTTTCGTACTGACATAATTAACTTTAGTCTACAAGGTATTCAGACACTGAAAGCGATATCTTTCTGAAGCATATTATCGCGGGAATATTTAATGGTTTTTTGTCCGGATTTTGGTGGCGCGCCCTGTATATTTTATTATTAATAAATTCTCCCACTACTATATTTTTTAGTAAAAAGTACTAGATTTTTCTCTCAGTGCAGTGAACCCAAAACTTTTGACTTATAGTGTACACTTTTCACGAATTTTTCCGGGAATTTCCTCACTGCATCATACACCATCTCAATACTTATCAGAAAAGGAAAAGAAGCAAATAAAAAGCAAGTAACAGCAGAAAGCGCGACGCAGCTGTCGCGCGCAGTTACACAAGAAGCGTCCGCTAGAAACGTTTTTTCGCCCGGCGAAAAATGAAAAGTCCTCGTTTAATTAAGCCCTGCCTTTTCCCTGGTCTCTTTGTGCTTTTCTCGGCGCGCGTCTTTCACACCAAAGAGCACAAAGCCCTCAATTGTGCGCCACATGACAATTATTTCACTTCTCGAATTTACCCTGATCTCCGAATCCCGAGAACAACCGGCGGAGAAAACTTCGATAAGTGCATTTTTCTCTTCGAAAATATACAATGTTCCATTCATTTCGATTTGATGAAAAGTCGGAGAAATCCGTCTTTTGAGAACATTCTTTTTTTTATTCTAGGTGATGAAATGTTGAAGAAAATCTTATTTGAAAAGAGCAGAATAATAATTTATGTGCCCGTTTGAGTACTTTCAAATTTATTTTGCGAATAGATTTAACCTTTTTTGAAATAGTTGTATAAAAAATGTCATAAACAAAAATCGAACAAATTTCCTCTTGTACTAAAAAGACTATTCGCGTATCATTTTATCCCATGACGTTATCAATAATTCAAATATATCGATCTAAATATAAAACGAAAGAGAATTCATCTCGATTACGTTCAATCATTTCAAATTACCACACTTGATAATTTTCCACTCACGAAGCGACTTCATGAAATCATTCAATTTGTGTTAAAATAATTGAGATTGTTACTCTATATCTCTCCCCTCACGAAAAAATCAAATGCAACTCTGAAGAATGGAGAACATTCTGAAAAAATCACAAATATTTCTCAAATCTCGTGACTTTTGAAAAGAAAAAATATCCACGACCATGTACTCTGGGTTTTTTGATGTGCGAATTTTTTCACAAAAGAAAATGGCGAAAATTCGGCGTGTTTTTCTTCCAGAGAGCCACGGAAATTTTTGTTGACGCCGAGTTTTTCAAGTGCGAGGACGATGTTTTGAACGAGCTTAAAAAGACATTTCATGCAAATGCATAGAAAGTGGGTTGTGAGCAGGAGGCGAATGGAGACAATTAAATGTTTGGGTCGGATGCGAGTCGAGTTGACGCGTCTAAAAATACGGCTCATTGAAACGAACGCGACGTTTCGAGATGAGTTTTATAACGTGTCAAGAATCTTAAACCCGAATTTTGTTACAAGCAACTTCATTTTGAATAATCCCTTTAACATCCATTGAAAAAAAAAATGTATTCTCTAAATCTGAATTAGTCAAATTTTAATTAATTAAATCTGTCACTGATGATTTGATTGAAAAATCTGTTGTTCTCGCCATATTGATAGATTTGTCAGTAAAAACGTCACTGATTGAATCTGTTGCAAATCAATCAAAATTCTATAGCCCTATAAACAAACGTTACGAAAACAAGATTGAGAACATTTTTTGGAATATATTTCTTTAACTTATTATCAGATTAACTTATTGTATAATAAATAATTATGCTGACATTTATTTATTCTGACATTTATGAACATACGCTTGTACAATTTGATAGAAATAAACAGACAAAAAAGTGAAATAAAAAATAATTAAAAAAAAAAACAGTTTTAAATTTTTTGGGATGAAATACTTTATTAATAGATAATTGATAATAATAAAATTATAAAAAGTGATTTTTTTTTATTAAACGATATCTTGTTTTAAACGAGTAATGATTGAAATTTCAATAACATTTTGTAGTATCAATATTTCTTAAAATTTTTACATAAATAACACACATAATTATCATGGACAATTCAGCAAGTAATTCATGAATTTAAGAGTAATTTGTTAAACAATGAATTAAGAAATTATCATATATTCTTTGATTGTTTTTTATTTCGTTATAAATGAATTTTATTTCCTTAAACTCTTTATATATTTCTTCCATTTTTGAATCTACCAATTATTTCATAATTTAGTAGCTTCATAGTTTATGTGTTGATTAAAGAAATTTTTCAATAAATTCTCATTTTTCGTTAAATATTGAAAAAATATAGTGGATTTAAAATGTCCGAAAATATGTTGACTATAAAGTATTTAGACTGTTACACTATTTGAAAATCAATAAATTAGGATTATAGAAAAATACTCATTGTATAATAAATAATTATGCCATTCATTCTAGAATTTATGAAAATACGCTTGTAAAATTTTGTAGAAATGAACAGACAAAAAATGAAACAATAAATGAAAAATAATTTATTCATCAATTCAAAATAACCATTCAAAATTTTTTGAAATGAAATACTTTACTATTATTAGATAATTAATAACAAAATTATAAAAGAGTGATTTAATTTATTTCATTCTACGATATATTGTTTTTTAACGAGTAATGATTGCAATTTTAATAAAGTTTTATAGTACATATCAATATTTCTTAAAATTTGTACATAAATAACATATATATGGGTCATTCCACGGGAGGTTTACCACCCAAAATTTTTTTTCGCCTAAAATATTTTTTTTCGGTTCTTTGTTCGAAAATATTCGACACGTATTTTTTTTTTTTTTTTTTTTTTTTTTTTTTTATTTTTTTTTTTTTTTGTCATCTTGGATATTATGTAACTGAAAAAGTTTTTTGTGTAAAATTACAAAAAAATTCCCTGATGTTCGCTAGGATCCGAAGTTACATATAAGCCTTTCAAAAAAGTTTTCACATAAATTGTTCATAAACAAATTTGACATTTTTATAAACAAATAGACCTTACAAAAAAAAGGTGCGTTTTTTTCGTTATTTTCCCACAAAGTAATCTTTATACATATGGAAATATACTGTAAAAATTTGAGAGTGGAGACTTTAAAATTCAATGAGTAGTGAATTTTTATATGTAGCGCGGTTCTGCGCTCCAAAAGCGTGGTCGTAACAATGCGCATGATTTTCGAAGTTTCCAGACTTTTCCTGATAAGTTTTGCATTTATATGTATGAATGAATCAAAATGAGAATAAACAGAAGTAAAACTGAAATCTTTTTAACGCACTCCATTTCATAAATTTCGGTATCGAAGCCACCCAGAGTGAGTCGAACATCGCGCATCGTTACGCACGCGCTACATTTAAAAATTCACTGCTCATTGAATTTTCAAGTCTCCACTCCCAAACTTTTACAGTATATTCCTATATGTATAAAGATTACTTTGTGAGAAAATAACGATAAAAAACGCCCCTTTTTTTCGTAAGGTTTATTTGTTTAAAAAAATGTCAAATTTGTTTATGAACAATTTATGTGAAAACTTTTTCAAAAGGCTTATCTAAAACTTCAGATCCTAGCGCACATCAGGGAATTTTTTTGTAATTTTACACAAAAAACTTTTTTAGTCACATAATATCCAATATGACCATTTTTTTGTAACCGCTGATTTTCGAAAAATTGTTTCTCCGAAATTTTGAGTATCATAATGAAAAATAAAAATACGTGTCGAATATTTTCGAGCAAAGAACCGAAAAAAAATATTTTAGGCGAAAAAAAATTTTGGGTAGTAAATCTCCCGTGGAATGACCCATACATATAAAATTATCATAAATAATTTAGCAAGTAATTCATGAACTCATAAATTTATTGAGTAATTTATTAAATAATATATTAAGAAATTATCACATATACATGATTGTTTTTTATTTCGTTGTAAATGAATTATATTTCCTTCAGCTCTTTATATTTCTACCAATTTTCGAATCTACCAAATATTTCATCATTTAGTAGATTCATGTGTTGATTTAAGACATTTTTTCAGTAAACTCTCATTTTTCCTTGAATATTCAAAAAATATCGTAAATAAAAAATGTCCGAAAATGTTTTGACTATAAATATTTAGACGGTTTAACTATTTGTAAATAAATAAATTAGTATTATAGAAAAATAAAAACTATTGTCAAGTCAGGAAATCTTAAATGCCCGAAAGTGATAAACATTTGTTTCGTGTATGGACAAAAAAGAATTTTATTGATAAGATAGAAAGTTTGAATGATTTCATAAATTTGAGTATCTTTTTCTGAAATTTCAATAAAAATTCTCGAAAATCGATAATAATCAAAAATGCCAACGAATACGATCAGCTTTATTTTTCCAAGATAACAGATTTCATCAATATACATGACAACAAATTTAGTCAACTCGTGGTGGTAGAGTTCTGTCAAATTTTTTTGTCAATGTAACTGATTCGGTCAGTTAAATTTGACTGATTCGCTGTTACAGCTTTCCTTTTAATTGAACCTGTCAGATTTGACAAATTCAGTTGTAGGGAGTTTATTTTTTAACACTTTATAGTCTTTGAAAACTAAAAAATGAAGTTTTTGAAAAAATTTTCTTCTAACAAATCACTATTTTATTGCTTTTGAATAGATAAATTCAAAAAAAAAATTAGAATGTTGTAACTTGTCCAATCTTTCTAAAATAAACATTCAAAATCGAGCGTCATTTACCTTTAGTCATTGCATGATGCCCCTTAATTTAAAATGTCATAATTTGACGATTTAAAATTTACAAAATAAATTGTTCATTCCGGATGTTCCTCTGAAAAGCGACAAAGTAAAATAGGAAATTTCTCGATGCAGCCCGATCGAACATCATCACGAAAATTTCGCATCTCGCGTACATTGAAGGCGCAAACGTGACTTTGTCCTCTCTCGCAGTCTCTCGGTCTCTCTCCCCTACTTCCTCGCCCGAGAGTTCAAGTTTCTCCATCGCGCTCTCGCCGTCGCGATTTTTGCACGTCGCCCTCTTTGTCGTGAAAGAGCTCGTCCCCTTTCCCCCTTCCCCTCGGCCCGCGAAAACCCGTTCCGCGGCTACTGTGCTACCACGTGAAAAAATAAAATACTATGAAACGCGTATATACGTTCGAAATGGATCTACGGGCGCTCGTAAAATCCCGCGATTGTGCGTCTAATTACGCCCGGGGACTTGGAGAGAAAACGGTGACCGTTTATTCGTGCAGGAAAGCTTGAAGAAAGGGCGAATAATATAATTTGCATCGGGCGAGATTTTGATTCGACGATTTATAGAGAAATTGTACGAAGAGGGTGAACGGATGAACTAGCCTATGAAATGGGAGAAACGGATTTCTGAGCGAGCGCAGGGTTAGGCTGGGAAAAAAATATGAAAAAAGTCGAAAATATGAGATTTTTTGTATATTAGAGCGGATGAGTAAGAGAGAAATAGATCTGAAACTTCATGTTTTCTGCACTGAGAAAAAAATATTGTAATTTTTGAAATATACTGTATAGTAAACGGGAATCATTTAGACATATTGTACTTTTTGCTAGGTAATATAGTAATTTTTGCAACATCATATTGTGAATATTGTCAAATGATATTGTAGCAATAAATATATTCTGTTGTAGAAATTTCTTTACTTATTCAATCTCTTACTTTTTACAATATCATATTTTAATTCTTAATAATTTAGATTATTGATAAGCTGAAACGCAAAATAAGATACAATATTGGAAAAATTTGGAAATTTATGGTTAATTTTACTATGTACAATGAATTTTCGCCAGGCATATTTTTACATGTACAATATTTTCTCTTTGTATATGAAATATATTTTACAAGCTGAAAAACAAGTTATAAACCTTTAAATATTACATTACATGTTTTACTACAGACAGATATTAGATTCTTTATAATCGTAAAAAAAATTACAATTCGTATAGTACGATTTGCATGTCACATATGAATTTTAAAATTTCTGAAATCGTATATAGTAAAAACAGTCATGCATATTGTACTTTATACTATATGACGATTTTACTATACAACATTGTAATCCTCACTAATTTATATTACTAGTAAACTGAATGACAAAATAAGATACAATATTGGAAAAATTCGAAAATGTATAGTTGATTTTACTATGTACAATCAATTTTCGCCAGGCATATTTTTACATATACAATATTTTCTCTTTGTACATGAAATATATTTTACAAGCTGAAAAACAAGTTATAAACCTTTAAATATTACATTACACGTTTTACTATAAACAGATATTAGACTCTTCGTAACCGTCAAGTAAAAATACAATTCGTATAGTACGATTTGTATGTATAAATTTTAAAATTTCTAAAATCGTATAGTAAAAACTGTGATACATATTGTAATTTTTACAATATGATGATTTCACTATGCAATATTGTAATAAATAAAATAATTATTCCAAGTTTTGCAACACCATATTGTAAATATTGTCAAATGATATTGCAGCAATAAATATATTTTGTTGTAAAAATCATTGTACATATTTCGTTTTTTACTATACATTTCGTACTTTTTATAATATCATATTGTGATCCTTACTAATTAAGATTATTTATAACCTGAATTACAAAATAAGATACAATATTGGAAAAATTCGAAAATTTATGATTAATTTTATTATATACAATAAATTTTCCCCATGAATATTTTTACATGTACATTATTTTCTTTTTGTACATGAAACATCATATTTTACAAGCTAAAAAAAAAGTTATAAAAGTTAAAATATTACATTACACGTTTTACTATACACAGATATTAGATTTTTTGTAATCGTATAGTCAAAACTGTCATGCATATTGTACTTGATAAAATACGACAATTTTACTGCACAATATTGTAAAAACTACAATAATATTGTGAAAACTGTAACATTATTGTAAAAAGTACAATAACATTGTACTTTTTGCAATATACATATACTGAGTCGTAAAGATCGAAAATTTTGTAATTCACGTAGTTCTGGTTCTAAAGTGTCCAAGTTTCTAAATTCTCAAACATTTCTCAAAATTTCGAACTACTTTTTAGATTTAAATATCTTCACAAATTTTCATAATTCATGAAGACAGCTAGAAGTGAATTTTTTTTTATTAATCATTTTATTGAAGTTTTAACGAATTTGAAAAATTTCAAAAACTTTGAGAGAATGTTCAGTTTTTATGAATATTTTTTGAATGTCCACTAATTTCAAAGACTGCTAAAAAACTTTTTTTATTTTGAAAAATTCCTATAATTTTGAGTAACATCACCAGACCCTAATTTTAGGTACAAAATTTTATTTTCGAAACTCACAGCGTTCTAATTTACGAATTTCCAAATTTTTGATTTTTCTCATACAGTTTCTGAAATGTGAATTTCTTTTCGACTCAAATTGATTAACAAATTTTCAAAATTTTGAAGGATAATTCAGCTACTGAGATAATTTTTTTCGTGTCTTATTTTTCTGAAGTCTTAAAGATTTTGAAAAATTTCAGAGACTTGGAAAAATTATTCAGGAATGTTGAATATTTTCCAATTGTCCAATAATTTTCAAAAAACATTGAACTACCTTTCTTTTAATTCTAAAATTAACTTATGTTTATAAATAAAATTATTTTGATTTCGATTTTACTTACAGAAATTTCCAAAATCATAGAAATTTTAAATATTGAACCTCAAAGAGCTCCTCTAAAATTTTCGTATGAAATTACGTAAAAATTGTAATCAATATTTTTTACACAACCAGTACTGAAATTATTACAATCGTAAAATGATATAAAATTTATTTATTCGAACTATTCATTTCCCCCAATACATTTATTTATAAATAAAACAGTATAAACAAATTTTAATAGGACAAAAATTCTATTTTTCGCAAATCAAAAAAATATAATTAAAATCTATTGAACGATGATAAAATTCATGAAATATGTACATAAGTGATTTTTAAATCACATACAAAAACCGGAAAAATTGTACAAAGCCACAAATCTCCATTTTCTTTGTTGAATTAATGAACTCAACCTCGTTTTTGTTTGCCAAGGAAGTAAATACTGAAAAGTATGGCCATAAAAAATTTTTCTTGTACCGTTGATTACGATATTTATGATGTTTGAGATTACGTAAAGTGAATTTTTTCATCATTTTCTCTCTGTACCCGCCACGCTTTTTGTAATGCTTTTAACTCTCTATCAATAAATTGCCACGCTCAGCATAATTTTCGTCCACGGTAAAATGTACGAAATCTCGGTGGATTTTACGAGTTGAATAATAATTAAATGGACGAGAGCTTAATGTACAATAGAGAGAAAGAGAAAATGGAAATAGTTAACTACAAGAACATGTAATTAACGTTATTTGTAACGGTAAAAAGTTGATAGTTAAAAGTTTCTAATGAATTTTTATTTTAATCTTGTGACAAAAAGGGAAATGGAACTCAATTTAATAATTAAATAAATTGACGATGATAAAAAAAAAGTTGTCCAAAATAGTGAATGACTAATATTTTACTTTTTTCTTAAACAAAACTTCGATAAATATATCTTTTTTTTTTTAAATAAGCTCCTAGACATTTTTCTCGCAGTCAAAAATGGAAAAAATATACGGCTTAGATGATTTATGACCTTATTCATATTTGAATACGAGTATCTCTCGAAAAAACATCGTGGCCATTTTTTATAGCGTGATTTTTTTCAATGTTTTTCATTTACCGCAAACATCAATTACTTTTATGAAACATTCTTAATTTATATGCAAATAAACTCGTTACGAAATTGATGGGCTTACAATAAATTTTTGTTCGCGGGGCAGGTCCGAGTTTGGACACGACATTTATTTTATGATCGTTGCATTATTCCAAGTTTCCAATATTCAATTGAAGTCTTAGTTGGATAATTATTAAAAATAGGGAAAATCGTAAAGGAAAGTAGCGAAACATGTTAGAATAAATGAGACAACAATTTTGAAAAATTTTCAACAGGTTTGCACCGTTTAGTAAAATAAGCTTGAACAATGAAAAGTTTCATAAGATTTAGAAATTTTCGTATGATTTATGGAGAAATCAATCTCTTGATTTTGACAGAAATTTCGAATGAGAATTACAAAATAATCCAACTTGTTCTGTTTCTTTTTTTTTTTTTGTTATTATAATGCTTAAGCTGCAATTCTTATTATGAATTAGAAAATGTGAACTGCCAAGTTTACGAATTTCGAATTTTGCTTTCGATCTCTCAAAAAATTGAAAAATTTTAAATTTCTAAATTTCGAACTTGGAAATACTAAGAATAAGAACTTAATGAAATTAAAATTGAATAAAAAATTTTTTGTATGATCGACTTATATTTATGTGAAATATAAAAATTTGAGAAATATTCAATTAACTTTTATAAACTTATTTTCTTATTTTTCTCGAATAAGTGAAATCATTTTTATTTGAAATATAAATGATCATGTTTTTTGATTTTTTAACAAAAATCTGAAAAACTAATAGTTAAGAAGTTATGAAAAATCTGGAGGAGCTAGACAAATTTTTATGGACGTTTGAAAATTTTGAATATTTTTTATGTTGAAATTTTGTCAATTTTTAGTTATTAACAGTTCTTAAAATATTTATTAATTTTATAAAATTCGAAACACTTGTAGATTAAAAGAAAATGTTCATGAATTTTTAAGATTATATATGTATATTGTTTTTAGATTTTAATGCATTGAAATATTTTTTAATTTTTGAATAAAAATTATGATAGCTAATAAAGTAATAAAATTAATAAATATACAGAAATATATAAATATAAAAATAAAAAATATATAAAATAAAATAAATATAAAGTACGTATGAAAAATTACGAAAAAATGTAAAGTTGGATGAATTTTAGTAGAATTTTACAAGTTTTGTTTATATCGTATTATGTTTGAAAGTTTCAAAACTTCGAAAAATTAATAAACATTGAAAATTCTAAAGATCGTCAATCATTTTCAAAAATTTGAAAGATTTGTACACTTTTAAAACATTTTCAACTTTATATTCCTTCGAAACATGCGTGTTGATGTTTTTATTTTTTTTTTATAAAAAACCTACACTTCTCGAAAAGTACAAATAAATCACGAAAAATTTTCATACGTTAGACAAATTTTAACCTAATTCGGAAAGTTTATAATAGTTTTTTTATGTTTTAAATAAACAACATAACTAAAACTGTGTAATATTATTAAAAATAAACGAAATTTATATTTATTTTAATAATTTTATATTATAATTTTGGAATAAAAATACAAATTAAATTTTTGCGAAAATGGATGCCTTGGGTCATCAATAATAACTAAACTTTCAAAATCGTTTAAAAATTTTTTTATTGATGACCCAAGGTATACATTTTTGCAAAAATTTAGAAAAAAATACTTCAATATTTTATAAAAAAGTAGTAAATTTAGAAACGTTCATAAATTGTTTATGCATTTCTCGTTATTATAACCATCCAGAATGAAAAATTCCACACACATAGAAACCGATAGAAAAAATCACAAATAATCACAGCACCTGATCCTAAACAACTCCCTAAACCAGAAAAAACCCCGTAAAATCTCCGAAATTGATAGCCTTGCAGAGTTTCGACCTCATTCCAAATTCCAATAAAACGGTCTAACACGCAACTTTTTCGGAACCAAATTTTCAAAAACTGTACGTGCCTATATCTGGCAGAACCGATTTCCTTTCTTTCTTTTTCAACCAACAAACGGCACTAAAAATCTTCTAAAAATGGTTTTTATTTAAGACCCGGGCCATTTGTCAAAATGCGCCTCGACAAAAGAATCACGAGTCGCTGTATCCGAACTTTCAAAGTCGTAAAAACGCCCCGGGAAAAGATGCTTCTCTTGACTCGGGCTAAACGCGTCCCTTTTTCGTCCCTTTTTCGTCCCTTTTGCACTCGCGCTATACGTTCTCGCTTTCGCGAAGCCGGTTATCGCCCCCCCCCCCCTCCCTGCCCCTCATTCTCTCCACCTACCCCCTTCTCCCCCCCTTCCTCGCCCCGCGGACAATCGCGTCGCTATAGTCGCGTTTTAAAACGCGACCCGAGAGACCAAAAGATTTTATGGAGCTTTGGGTCGGGGGCGAGAAGAGGGGGAGGTGGGAGGATTAATAAAGCAAAACCCGGAACGGGCGAATATCGCCTTTGCGATCGATTTTCCAGAAAACGTTTATCGCGCTCGCTCGGCGGATCGTCGATTTATCGATCGTAAAATTCGCGTTTTCACTCGCAGTGAAATTTAAGTGGCATCTCTCCTCCCCGGGGGCCGGGGTCCGCGGTCACGCGATTTTCTCGTGGCGGAAAACTCGCCCGGCGTTTCCTGGCTTTTCACTTTTTTTAAATTTTTTTTTCGTTTTTTATAATTATTCGTATGCTGCTGTATAGCGGGAAAGGTTGAGGATGTTATTTGTGGGAGATTTTGAGAGATTAGGGTTACATTTTTTTTTGAGGATAAAATGTAATCAGGCGCGTAGGCAGAGGAGGGTAATAGTGTATTTTTTCACTAGAGTGGAAAAGTTTTTTTTAACGAATCTGAGAGTTGAATTGTGAGCTGGAGTCGAGCGTTGTAACACTGTGCAACAAATTTCAGATAAAAATTTTGATATCAGAAAATAGAAGCAAAAATGTAATATACACTTAATTTTAAGACACACGTGTCTCAGGGTTTCAAGAAATTATAAACTTTGAAGTGCGAGAAGGACACACCTATTCGAGCAATATGCTAAAAAGAGAGAAAAGATGAAACAAATTTTTTTTGCGACCTAATTTAGAAAAATCCTGAGACATGTGAATCTTTAAATTTAGCGTAGATTTCATTTTTGCTTCTACATTCCGATATGAAAATTTGTGTTGCACAGTGTAATCAGATGAGTTGAAAAATTGGTTTTTCAGTCAAGGACTATATTTTATTCAACAATATGTGGAAATTCCAGTTTTGCATCGCCCGAGCGTGTGGAAAAGTAGTCTTTTCCGCACGGCGTTGAATAAAATAATATTGCAGATTTTCTTAGAATATAGTAATTTTTCCAATATTTGTATTACAAACTACTAGGTTTTTTTTTTCAGTGTATCTTTTGTGACCGAGAAAATTTTTAATTATTCAAAATATTTTAGATTCCTAGATATTCTAAATTTTTTTATATCACGATTTTTCACAAAATTTCCCAGATGTTTCTTCCATTTCTATTTTATTTCACTTATAGATTTTTTTGAGATTCCGAATTTCTTACAATTTGCAGAATTGAAGAAAAATTTCTGATATTGTAAAAAATTCCTTAAAATTTTGAATTTTTCAAAGTTTTGAAGACTCGTAGATTTTTATTGACAATTCCAAAGTTATCGATGATTTTTGTACTAAAAAACATTTTTTGATTTTTTGAAAATTTAAAGACTTCAACAAAGTTTTTATAGTTTATCGGAATTTTTAAAAACTTCCACAATTCACGAAATTTATCGACATTTTGCAAGATTCTACAAGTTTATAGGAAATTGTAAAATTATTGACAACCTTCAAAAATTTCCATGACATGTATTGAATAATATTTTCTTTAGAATCTTCAATTTTTCAAAATTTTGACGACTTGTTGATTTTTATTCGAAACTGTTATTAACCTAAGTAAGAAAGAGTATATGTTTAGTATTTTTAATAAATATCAACTGATGATTGCGATATTTGACGTTTTACTATACTGCATGGTAAAAATAAATCTATTCATTTCTAATTGTACTATGATATATGAAAAATAAAAATAATATTGCAGATTTTCCTAGAATATAGTAATTTTTTGAATATGTATAGTAAAAATTATTAGGTTTTTTTCAGTGTTTCTTTTGGAACCGAGAAAATTTTGAATTATTATAAATGTTTTAGATTCCCAGAACTTCTAAATTTTTTTATTTCTAGATTTTTTGAAAAATTTTCCAGATTTTTTCATTTATACTATATTTCCAGATTATTTTAAGATTCCTAATTTTTCATAATTTACAGAATATGAGAAGAATTTCTGATATGTATGAAATTGTTCGGAATTCTGAATTTTTCAGAGTTTTGAAGATTCGTACATTTTTATTGAAATCTCTAAAATTATCGATGATTTTTGTACTAAAAAACAGTTTTTGATTTTATGAAAATTCAAACACCTCAACATTTTTTATAGTTTATCGGAATTTTGAAAAATTTCATAATTTAAGAGATTTACCGACATTTTGCAAGATTCTACAAATTTATAGAAAACTGTAAAATTATTAACAACCTTCAAAAATTTCCATGACAATTTATTGAATGAAATTTTCTTTGAAAACTGTTATTCACTAAAGTAAAAAATAGAGTATGTTTTGATTTTTTACTATATATCAACTTATAACTGCGATTTTTTACGTTTTACTGTATTGCATGGTAAAAATAAATCTATTCATCGCTAAATGTACTATAATGTATGAAAAATTAAAATGATATTGTAAATTTTCCTAGAATAAAGTAATTTTTCAAATATTTATAGTACAAGTTAATAGGTTTTTTTTCGTTGTACCTTTTGGAACCGAGAAAATTTTGAATTATTCACAATATTTAAGACTCCTAGATTTTCTGAATTTTTTTATTTCTATATACTTTCTAAAATATTCTCGAGATTTGACCATTTCTATTTTTTTGCATTTCCAGATTTTTTTGAAATCAAAATTTTTTACAATTTACAGAGTTAAGAAGTATTTCCGATATTCTAAAAAATTGTTCGGAATTTCTAATTTTTCAAAGTTTATAAGACTAGTAGATTTTTATTCAAATTTCCAAAGTTATCGATGATTTTTGTAGTGAAAAACATTTTTTAATTTTTTGAATATTTGAAGACCTCGACATAGTTTTTATAGTTCATCGGAATTTTGAAAAATTTCCAAAATTTACGTCATTTTGCAAAATTCTACAAATTTATAGGAAATTGTAAAATTAATGACAACCTTTAAAAATTTCAATGACATTTATTGAATAAAATTTTCTTTGGAAACTTTAATTTTTCAAAGTTTTGACAACTTGTTGATTTTTTTTTGTAAACTATTATCCCCAAAAAAAACATTTTCAACGTAAAATTTGGAGGTGAGGGCTCTAGTCTAAAAAAGTTACCAAAAAAAAACCAAATCTTTCGCATGCTCTCCGTGAGGGCA
>JAPYZL010148720.1:0-21462 GCA_030522825.1 Platygaster orseoliae
AATGTACTTTACTAAGACAACAATTGTACAAAGTTTCATCAAAATCTGAGGCAACAAGTTTTTTAGGTGGGAACACTTGATATGGAATGCCCCATATGTTTATGTAACAGAAATATGATAATAATCACAATACACAAAATTATAGACGTTTCTAAACAATATTCAGAGACAGAGAGAAGCTCCTTCAAAAATTTTATTTTTGGAGCAATGGAATCCAACGCACCAAACACCTGCTATTTTGAAGTTGCTATAGATATTAATTTGAATTTTCCTAAATTCTTTCCGACTTAAGTCATACGAGTTTCATGAAAAAATACATTTGCATTGGATCCCTGAAAGTAGGAAACTTGCATCATGGAAGAATATAAATTTTTAGGAGAAGTACTATCTCGATTTAAACACAAACTGAGAGAAACATTAGTCACCTAAAAATTCTACTAATTAAATATTTATATTCGAAACTACTTATCTGGTCATCGAAAATGTCATTAATCACATTAGTAATGAATCTACTAATCGTTTAGTCGTTTCAAAAATTTCACTAATTGAAAGGTTTACTACTAAATCACTAATTCATGTAGTAGAATTTGACTTTTTCTTTAGCTGACTTGTGTTATTCCTCTAATTCGATGGTGCATCATTCACCTACCAACTGAATTAGTAACAATTTCACTCATTCGAACTGAAAGAGCGAACCCAAACTTTTGACTGGTAGTGTACCTTGGGATTCCCGCAATCCGTAGAAAATATCGCACCCCAATATACCTACGGAAACGTATGGCTTGCACGATGACAAAATGCCATGTGAAATAGAAGCTTTTGTACTCTCGTCCTTTACTCCACGGGGTCTTCTATCCGTGCGATTGGCTCCAAGAACGTGCCATCGGCTTTTCTTGCCCGGGAACTTGAAAGCCAACGCAACTTTCCGGGGTTTTACGGAGAAAATGGGTTATAGCGATCGTTCGATATCTCAAATAACCAAATAGTTGGCGCACTGAAAAAATTCGATCCACGTTGCGAGCCCCCGCTAATCTCCAAACTTTCCTGTGATGTCTTGACGTGAGAAACTTGACGGCCCCAAGTACTCCCCGTAACTTTTACTGTGCTGTTTTTCTGAGGTTTTGCAAAAACTTGCTTTTTCGACGTTTTTGTGAGAGTTTATGTGATGATTGAAGTGGCCACTGAACTTAGGCAAAGAATGTTCGTAAGGTCGAGACTTTTTTTAACGGAGCCGTCACGAGCGAATTTCCGGGCTTCACGTAAAATATACAAAAAAGTGCCGAAAATGTACAATAAATTGTCGTCAGTTAGATGAATGAATAATAAAATGAAAAAGTTTATAAAAATAAGAAAAAAAAACTTTTTACAAATATCATGTATTATTTAATGAGTAAATCGATTTATTCTGTCTAAAACTCTCAGTCGCTATAAAAAATCTGCACGGAAGAGAGTGAAATTGGAACTCCCGATACAGAAATCTAGTCCAGTAGTATCAGTCCACGTTTAGCCAACCACGCATACGATGCAATATTCACTGGGCACTACACCGTTCATAAGCACGTCGAACTTTCAAAGCTTCGAAATTTACTTCTTCAGCAATGCCAACACTGAGAAACAATGAGTTCATTTTTTGTTTTTTTATTGTTCGCAATCATATACCCAGCTGAATTTCAGAACATTGAAAACATCTGTACGTATTCACATACAGTTATTGCGTAGAGAGATGCCTACTTCAATAACGAAAACGAGCCTTCCATTATGCATTTCGTGAATTTGACAGCTCATACATATTAAGCTCGACTGTTATATTATTGTTAAAGTCTGAGAGAAAATTAAATAGATTAAAGGTAAATTGGATACCTGTTTTCTCTCAGTTTAAATTGGTTAAATTTTTACTGATTTAATTAGTAGATGAGTGATTCACCATCGAATTATAACAAATTCCACAAGTAAGAAAAAGAAATAGTCAAATTCTACTATATGAATTAGTGATTTTTAAGTTTATTTCTCAGTTAGTGAAATTTTTGAAGTGACTAAACAATAAGTGAATTTATTAATAATGTGATTAATGACATATTCACCAACCACATTAGTAGATTCAAATTCTACCATTCATTTAGTAGAATTGAGGGCCTGGAAAGCAAAACGGCGGGAGCGCTCGACCTAGTAAGTAAGGGAGGGACGTACCGCGAAGATCCGATCAAAAAGACGACGAAAACAAAATATTTCAATAAACTTTTTTTTTTAAACTCGCCATAACTCCGGAACTAGGTATTAGAATTAAATGAAATTTGGACACATGATTCTTCTTACTTTAGCGATGCTCTCAAAGTGCCGAAATACTCATTGGCATTATTTATTTATTGTTCAAATAACAATAAACAATGATATTACTGATTAACCCAAAACCTCGAGATTTTAAAGCTTTTATTCACAAGTTTTCTTTATTACAGATTTAAATTTTTATGGAGACTTCTTTACTCTGTAATAAAAAAAACTTGTAAATAAAAGTTTTGAAAATCTCGAGGTTTTAGTTTAATATTTAATATCATTGTTTATTGTTACTTCAACAATAAATAAATAATGTCAATGAGTTTTTAGGCACTTTGAGAGCATCGCTAAAGTAAGAAAAATCATGTATCCAAATTTCATTTAATTCTAATACCTAGTTCCGGAGTTATGGCGAGTTAAAAAAAAAAAGTTTATTGAAATATTTTGTTTTCGTCGTCCTTTTGATCGGATCTTCGCGGTACGCCACATCCCTTACTTACTAGGTCGGGCGCTCCCGCCATTTTGCTTTCCGGACCCTCAATTTTTTAAGTGTATATGTTTCGCTTAGTTTGAATTAGTGGAATCGTTACTAATTTAATTATTAGGTGAGTGATTCACTACCGAATTAGTGGAATTCCACAAGTTAGCTAAAGAAATAGTGAAATTCTATTACATTAATTAGTGATTTATAAGTTTACCTTTCAATTAGTGAAATTTTTGAAACGATTAAACAATTAGTGAATTTATTACTAATGTGATTAATGACTAACAACATTATTCGTTTCAAATTTTACTATTAAATGAGTAGAATTTTTAAAGTGACTCATGAATTAATAGATTCTCACTATTTTAAACAGTAATTTGATGGTCGACGATCAAATAAGTAAAATTTAATATATGTTACTGAATATTTAGTGAACATTCTGTATATAGAATAAAATAATTATTTCTTATACTTTTTAAATACATAAAAAAAGTATACCAATAATAATTTATAGAGTAAACACATTCCAAGTTGATTTAATGAACATTATATTCCATTTTCCGTGTTTGTGACATGTATTTGTAAATTTCGCTTTTTAAATTACGCGTGCTTTCATCCTGGCGGAATTTCAACTCAAGTTTGAAAGTAGAATTTTACTAACTGAATATGTAAATTACAATCACTATTTCAGTTAGTGATTTCCACTAATCTTTAGTACCTCACTTTCCTCTTTTTCTATTAGTGAAATTTCACTAATAATTACTAGTTTTCTACTAATTGAAATCGAGAAAGCACTACTTTTAAAAATTTATATTCTTCCATGATGCAAGTTTTCTACTTCCAGGGATCCAATGTGAATGTATTTTTTCATGAAACTCGTATGACTTAAGTCAGAAAGAATTTGAGAAAATTCAAATGAATATCTATAGTAATTTCAAAATAGCATGTATTTTGTGTGTTCGATTCCATTTCTCCAAAAATAAAATTTTTCAATTTGAATTTCTCTCTGTCTGTAAATATTGTTTAGAAACGTCTATAATTTTGTGTATTGTGATTATTAACCTATTTCTGTAAGATAAGCATAATATTTTTTCAATTTCTGATCATAGTCTAGGAAACTTAGAAAGTGTTTCAAAAATATAAAACTAAATAGACTAGACGAATTTTTTTTTAATTTGAGAATTGGTATATGAATAATACTATGATTGAAATATTTTATGATTCGAAAAATAAATAATCATTCAAAAGTTGCAGGAATTAGTTTGATTTTATGGGATGTTCATTAATTTTGTACCCATATATTATGTTTATAATTTTCAGAATTCCAAGTATTCATGATATTGTTAATTATTTTTCGATGAAAAACGATTGATAACTAAAAAATATGAAAAATTCCGCATATCTCCATGAGCTGGACAAACTTATATAAAATCATGGCAAAATCGGGTAATTTGTGTAATGTTTCAAATTTATAAAAAGGCAGAGATTGCTAGATATTTTTATAAAACTCGCATCATGTGTAAAATTTCGAAAAAAAATTTTTCCATTTTGTAAAGTCTGGAGTATCTCTAAAGTTTTTATAAATATGGAATTTCGAATGAGATTTGCATTAGTTAGGTAATTTTTTAAGCAACTGAGGCTGCATTTTTATTCAGGTACTAGTTGCGTGAAATCTAAGACAAATTTTAGATGCTATGTGTGAAAAATGTATGAAAATCAAGTTGGTGTCTCGAGGTAATATACATTAAATAAATGTGTATTTTATTCGTGTTAAAAATATCTAGTTTATTCATTTTCAGGTACATTTTAATCCGTCAACTATCGAAAAAGCATTAAATTCATGTAGGTGTCTCTAAATTATACATTTTTTATACATATTTTCCTAATGTACGTTTCAAATACCTGGCTTATGAAATATCACGTACATTTTAATACATTTTTAATAGAAAGTGTGTGTAATATAAGAAAACTTTCAACAGTTTATTTTATAATTGGATATTTTTGTAAATACTGAAAAATGAGAAAAAATCAAGGAATACTTGAAATCTGAGAAATGCTGAACATCTCATAGACGTAATATTTCGAAAAGTTTATAAAAATACTAAAAATTCATAAATAATTGATATCTAGATTAAAAAGATTCAGAAATCTATAAAAAATCCAACAACATATCAGAAAATCCTTTTAATTGTTTAACGACTGAAAATATTCGAAAGATATTGAAATACTTCAAATATATATGGTTCTAGAAATGTAGAAAAATACAGTAACTTTTATCTGGAAAATCAATTTCAATTCTAAAAATTTACCAAACTTAGAATTCTAAAGCATCGAATTCCAGAAATTAACATAGTGATAGAAAAAGTTTTATAAGTCTTGGAAGAAACTCGAAAATTTCACACAATGTTATAATACTGAAAATTATGAAAAATCCTGATAAATTTACATATAAATCTTCAAATTCTCGAAATTAGCGTAGTTAGATCGAATCTAAAAACTTTTTTAAAAGAATCATAAAACTACAAGTAAGTGCTCATGATTCCTCAAATACATACCGGAAAAAAATTAAAAAACTAAGAGTATTGGAAATACAAAAAATATTTAAAATCTTTGAAGATACTGTTTTATAAAAAAACTACCAACCTTTGGTATTAGAGCATGCAATTCTAGAAATTTAATATGATACATCTACAATAATCCAGAAAATTTTCTTATAATCTCTTAAATTAAAAAAAAAACGTGAGAATCTCAACATATTAAAAAAAAGATAAAAAATACTAAAGGTTTATTTAGATATAATTTCCCTCAAAATCTATTGACTAAGTTAATTTACAAAAAAGTGAAACCTGAAGCATCAAATTTCATAAATCTATAATTTAAAGTACGAGATAATCAATAGAATAACATTAATATTTGTCATGAAATCTCAGACAAATTTTAAATTCTATGTGCAAAAAATGTATCAAAATCAAGTAGGTGTCTCTAAATTATACATTTTTCAAACATGTTTACCTACCATACGTTTCAAATATCTGGCTTATGAAATATCAAGTACATGTTAATACATTTTGAATAGAGAGTGTATTAAATTTAAGAAAATTTTCAACAATGTAGAAACCACTCCTTTCTTCCCTCTATCTCTTCTGACTGGCGAAAGCCTCTTGAACTGAATGCTAACGAAAAAATCATACCCTCATTATCAACATCATTTTCGCGATAACACCTTCTCTTACCGGGCAAAGTGGCGATCGTTTCAAGCTCGCACTCGAGATGAAAAAGATGGAGCGATGTTGGAGCACTCCCGCGTATTTGTCTAGATTACAAAACCAAGGAAGCCAAGTGGGGCGTTATTTTTCCTTTGAAAACGATTTTTCCTATTGTCGAGTGAATTTTTTCTCCGAGAGTACGGAAATAATCGTTCATCGTTGGATTTTAACACCAACGCCATTGAAAAGGGAAGAAAACGGCGAGGATTCATGATCGATGAACTGGTACGTAGTCGAAAATGGTTTCTTGCCTTCGACCCTCAGTTAGCAAGAGGAGAGTTCGGGCAGGGCCATTAATTTGTAGGTGTAGGTGTCAGCCAAGAACGGATAAGTGCACCTACCCAAATATATATCTCCATTCCAGTGGGATGCCGCGCACTCCTTAAAAGCATACTTTTTACATGAAGAGAGGACCATTAAAAATTAAGTACACTTCTGCAAGCTGCTGCATGATATTACGAGGGAATATCTGTTTTTTGGGAGCCAACGTTATGGAGTAAATTAGAGTGTCCGAGTTTGTAAGCGTAATGACAAAGTTGAGAGGTGAACCACTCATTTATTATATGTAAAGGCCAATGTATGCAACTTGTTCCTCATGTTGAAGGCTTCAACTCGTTTCAATTAAGAGACAAAATTTAAGTCAAAATTGTATCTAGCTAATGTAATTTTAACTTGATTTTGACTCCAAAATATGTAGTTACTACACGAAAAGAAATGTTTCGTTCCACCAACTAAAACATTTAATACAATTTGGATGTAACAACTAAGTTAAGAGTATTTCCGATAATTCAGGTTTTGGATGGATGAAAAGCATTAGAAAATGACCCATATAGCTACCACTTAATAAGATATCTCTCACCTATGCATCAAACTCGTCCGAAATTGAACTCTTTCCACTCTTCATTATGTAGAGCTTTTCACGATTCTAAAGTGCTGGATAAACCGTAAATTCCACTTTTTTTCATCACAAACGCGAGGAGAGAAACTTAAAAGAAAGTAACAGGAAGAAAAGAGAGTTGGCAAGACGTAAATCAATACGTCTCGTAGAGAAGGCAGAAAAAGCTTAGATTCTGATTCGCTGTTGCGTACTTTAAGGAAAGCTGCATTAGAAAAATCATCGTGCTCGTTCGTGTGAATTAGAGTTCATTATCACAGGAAGACGCATGTCAAATTTACAAAGATATTCAATGTTATGGAAGTTTCAGGAATTTAATTGAATGCATTTTGTAATTGCAATAAATTAGCTCAATAGATTAGGTAAAATTTAATGATTTATAAATTAATAAAATAACTCTGGCGATTTTCAGGACCAGTAACTGACGTGACCTTTTACGGGTGTTTTTTGCAAAAAACATCCATAAATTGTTTAAAAACAGAATAATATCAAAAAGATCAAATTCAAAAAAAAAAGATAAATTGAAAATATTTCCAAGTTTTTGGATTTTTAAAAATATAACTCGTTGAGAAGTTTTTTAAATTTATAATCGTTGAAAATAACTGACATTTTTAATGTGTTTTACATTTAAAATTTAGGATATCCAAAAAATTCAAAAATGATTGAATTTGAATAAACTTTATAAAATTTTTGGAATGTAGAAACTTCCATAAAATTTTCTGTTTTTTCAAAATTCAGGTTCTGAAAAATTAAAAAACTGTATGAGGATTTCCGAAGTATAATAATTTTCAAAATTCTTTAAGATGTCAAAAATTTTTAATATTTTCGTTTCTGGAGTTTTAAGATTTTAGAAATCCAAAAACTTCATAAAGTTTTAAAATTTCTTAAATTTTCAAAGTTTTTATTATTTATATATAAATCCATAAACTGTTTGAAAAACATAATAACATCAAAAAGATCAAATTCAAAAAATACAGAAATCCAAAAAATTTCAAAGTTTTTAAATTTTTTAAAATTTAATTCGTTGACAAGTTTTTCGAATTTAGAAATCTTTGAAAATAACAAATAACTGTTATTTTGAATGTGTTTTAGGTTTGAAATTAAGGATATCCAAAAAGTTCGTTAAATTATTGAATTTAAAAAATTTTATAAAATTTTCGTTAATGTTGAACCTTCCAGGAAATTTTCTATTTTTTCAAAATTCAGGTTCTGAAAAATTGAAAAACTGCATAGGGATTCCCGAAATATAATAATTTTCAAAATTCTTTAAGATGTCAAAAATTTTTAATATTTTCGTTTCTGGAGTTTTAAGAATTTAGAAATCCAAAAACTTCATGAAGTTCTAAAATTTCTTAAGTTTCCCAAGTATTTATTTTTTATACATAAATCCATAAACTGTTTAAAAAATAGAATAGTATCACAAAGATCAAATTAAAAAAAAAACAGATTCTCAAAAAATTTCCATAAGTTTTTGGATTTTAAAAAATATAATACGTTGAGAAGTTTTTTAAATTTTAGAATTGTTGAAAATAACTGATATTTTTAATGTGTTTTAGGTTTGAAATTAAGAATATCCAAAAAGTTCAAAAATTATAGAATCTGAACAAAGTTTATAAAATTTACGTTAATGTCGAAATTTCCATGAAATTTTCTATTTTTTCAAAGTTCAGGTTCTGAAAAATAAAAAACTGTATACGGATTTTCCAGATATAATAATTTTCAAAATTCTTTAAGATGTCGAAAATTCTCAACATTTTCGTTTCTAGAGTTGTATGATCTTAGAAATCCAAAAACTGCATGAAGTTTAAAAATTTCTCAAAATTCCATTATTTCTACAATTTCGGAAATTTTCTAAGTATTCATGTTTATATATAAACCCGTAAACTGTTTGAAAAACATAATAACATCACAAAGATCAAATTGAAAAAATACAGAAATTAAAAATATTTCCAAGTTTTTGGATTTTTAACAATATAATTCTATGAGAAATTTTTTAAGTTTCGAATCGTTGAAAATAACTGATATTTTCAATGTGTTTCAGATTTGAAATTAAGGATATCCAAAAAGTTCAAAAATTATTGAATCTGAACAAATTTTTGAAATTCTCGTTAATGTTGAAACGTCCATGAAATTTTCTTTTTTTTCAAAATTCAGGTTCTGAAAAATTGAAAAACTGTATAAGGATCTCCGAAATATCATAATTTTTAAAATTCTTTGAGATGTCGAAAATTCTCAACATTTTCATTTTTGGAGTTTGAAGATTTTAGAAATCCAAAAACTTCATGAAGTTTAAAAATTTCCTAAAATTCCATTATTTCTATAAAATTTCTGAAATTTTCTAATTTTTTATTTTGAAATATAAACCCGTAAACTATTTGAACAACAGAATAACATCAAAATGATCAAATTTAAAAGTTACAGAAAATTAAAAAATTTTTTTAATTTTTGAATTTTCTAGAATTTCATTCTTTGAGAAATTTTCTTGAATTTTTATATCGTTGAAAATAACCAATATTTTTAATGTGTTTAGATTCGAAATTAAGAATATGCAAAAATTGCAAAAATTATTGAATTTGAACAAATTTTATAAAATTTTCTGTTATGTTGAAATTTCCATGAAATTCTCTTTTTTTTTAATTTTAGCATTGAAAAATTAAAAAACTGTATACGAATTTCCGAAATATCAAAATTTCCAAAATTCTTTAAGATGTCAAAAATTCTCAGTATTTTCGTTTCTCCAGTTTCAAGATTTTATTAATCCAAAAACTTCATGAAGTTTTAAAATTTCTTGAAATTCCATTATTTCTAAAACTTCAAAACCTCACAAGTTTTTATTTTGATATTTTTAATATCAAAATTTGGGTAAACAATTTTAAAAATTCAAACTAAGAATTCATTATCAATTTTAAATACAAAAAAATTGAAAATCCATCAAAACTTCAAAATTCGAAGAATCGAATTTGGAAGTTTTAAAATCCATAAATTTCAAAAGTTTTTTTTTCCGAAAGTTTCATCATTTCAAGGACTATCAAAATTTTTATTCTGAATTTCACATTTACATCGCAATTCAAAATTTGAAAAATTAAAATTAATAATTAAAATTAACAATTAAAATTAATAAAAATTTTAAATTCATAAAAATTTCAAATTGAAAAATATCGAATCTAAAAGTTTTATTTATTGAAAAACTTTCGAAGTGTTTTGATTTTCATAAATTTTATTATTCTAGAAATCTTAAAAAATTTTTCAATCGTTGAAAATTACTGACATGTTCAATTTACTACAGATCGAAAATATCTGGAAACTTAAAAAATTTCGAATTTCCAAAAATTTTTCCAACTTCTTAGAAATGTTAAAAACCTCAAAATTGTCCACTTTTTCATAATTTAAGTTTTACAAAATTGATAACTTCATAAAGATTTTAGAAAAGTTTAAATATTTTCAAAATCCTCTAAGTTCTTAACATTTTCGTGTATGTGTGAAATTTTCCAATTTTTTAATTTTTTGATATTTCATTATTTCTAAAATTTCTTAAACTTCCGAAGTTTTTGTTTCGATATTTTGAATATTAAAATTTTGGTAAAGAGTTTCAAACATTGAAACTAACAATTAATTATCAATTTTTAATTAAAAAAAGTTAAAAAGTTACCAAAAATTCAAAATTCAATAAACCAAATTTGGAAGTTTTAAAATCCAAAAATTTCAAATGTTTTTTTTTTTTATTTCATCATTTTAAGAATTGTCGGAGTGTTAAATCTGAATTTTAAATTAACATGGCAATTCAAAACTAAAAAAATCAAAATGCAAAATGAAATATTGAATAAAATTGAGGATAATCATATATTTATAGAAATTTCAAATTGAAAAAAATCGAATTTCAAAGTTTTAATAATCAAAACATTTTCAAAGTGTTTTGATTTACATAAATTTTATTATTTTAGAAATAAAAAACTTTGAAATTGTTGAAAATTACTGACATGTTCAATGTACTACAGATTGAAAATATCTGGAAACTTAAAAAATATAGAATATCCGAAAATTTGTCAAACCTTTTGGAAATGTTAAACATTTAAAAATTGTCTACTTTTTATAATTCAAGTTCCAAAAAATTGAATTCTTAATAAGGATTTTCGAAAAGTTTTTTAATTTTCAAAATCGTCTAAGTTCAAACACTCTTAGCATTTTTGCGTATGTGTGAAATTGAAAAATGTTTAAAAAGCAAAAAATGTAAGTTTTTAAATTTCGTTTAATTTCATTCTTATCTCCAACATTTCTAAAAGTTTTCAAATCGTCAAAAACGTTTAATATTTTTCATGTCTTTAAAATTCCAAAATTGTTCAAAATTGCACCAATTTAACTGCATCAATTTAAAAATCAACGAATGAAGCACTACCTCAACTATACTTTAATTTTTTATCCTGTGAATTAAAGAATAAATTTTCCAATTAAAAGGTGTGTTTTTAACTTAGTATTATTAGTGAATAACCTTTTTTCTATTAGAGTCGAAAAATGTGCATCAAAGCCCTTTGAAATCTAGACTGCATGATTAACGCTGCGCTGTTCATCAAGAACGCGATGCCGATCTTCTGATTACTTGTAGGTTACCTCGGGGCTAAGATTTCAGCAGCGCTATTACAGAATGTTAAGCAATCTTGTTTCTAATTAATTAACAGAAAAGCGAACAAAAGCTCTGGACGAATTCATAATCTAGTTTTGATTTTCGTTTCAAGCTTAAAATTAACCTCCTGGAAACGCTCTTCAACTTACAAAATATGAATTTTATTTATGTCGAATTTCAATCCCTTCAAAGCCCAAAATTTCATAATGAACCGCAATCATACGCGACATTACGTTTCTTATGGACTTTTATTCCATTCATCATGAAAACGAAACGGCACGAAAAAAAAAACAGGGCTTTATCGGGAAAGACAGCTCGATTTATCTCATTCAAAGCTGTTCCTCTTTAAAATTCAACAAAAGCACTGCTGCAGATTAAATGCGAAGTATCATTGACTTTTTCACGAGGATTACTCCGTGAAAGAGGAAAGTGTCTCTTTTTCTATGCGAGAAAAATTCGAAGGCGAAACAGAGATTTCAAGAAAAAAAGAATATCGACGACTGCAGGATAAGATTTCATATTTCATGAGAAGCGCTTCGTCAACGGAACCTTGATATATCACGTGAAAATACGTGCATTTTCCACGACGAAAAAACTCGTTAGGATATTATGATTGGGAATATTTCGATTACTCTGATGAGAACTTTGAGGTACGAGAAATTGGGGCGTAAAAGAAATGGGCATTTTATGTTTCAGTCACTGCGCGAGTGATTACATAGCCGTGTATTCGGGATCGACAACGACGAGCCCTCTCCTCGAAATGTTCTGTGGAAATAAAACAGGCAAAGTCATCCACAGAGGACGGAATCTTCTCGTCGAGTTTCGGTGAGATCTTGTGGAAAAAATATACGAATTGACTTGGCCTCTTCGTTTGCCCACTTTATAGCTTTTCAATGTAGTCAATCCCTTTTTTTAGAAATTTATATATATATGCTACAAATGAGAAAAAGGATGTTTCTAACGAGTGCTATTTTGCACACGAGCGAAGCGAGTGAAAAAAATTATTCACGCAATCGATTTCCCAAACTATCTTTTCTTGTAACTTGGGAAAATTCCCGTAAAATTCAAACTCATCCGCAACTCAGCGTTATCAATCGAATTCATTCGAGAAAATTGAAGATAGCATAATCGAGTATCGGAGTAACATTATTATCAGCGGAATTGTTTCAAACTTGGTAACTTTCGCAGATAATTGCTCGCGTATTTTTCAAAGTTAATTAAGTTTGATTAGGGTTTCATTAGAAGTTGATGGTGTTTTTCCAAGGTGGCTTGAAGTGTGTAACGTGTAATTTCAGATCGGGTGCCGAAGTTCCGCCGTTCAATTTTCATGGCTTCGTCGCAACGATTGATTTTATAGAAGTTACGACCGAAGCACCGACGACCACAACTGAAAGTACTAGTAAAATGGGTAAGTTGGATTCGTTTCTAATTGGAATTTCCGTAGAGCAGGCTTTTCCTTATTTTTACACTGGTTTTTGTACTTTATACACAGCAGACAGAAATTCCCAATCGTAAATTTTACATTTTTAACAAACTACACTAAGAGAAAAATCTAGTGCTTTTTACTAAAAAATATAGTAATTGGGGATCGCGATAAAATATAGTGAATTTTACTGTACATATACAGTATTGTGTTATTCGAAATATTCGTATTGTAGTCATTGCAATGTAGTATAGCAGTTGTAGCTATACATTATAGTGAAACTCATGTATAGTAATACTTATGAAAAAATGTAGAAATTATAATTATCTTAGGTAATTTTTCATATCTTTTATATTGAGAATTGTGATTCACTAAAGTGAAGAATAAAATAGATTTAGTATTTTTTTTACAAAATTTTAACTTATAATTGCGATATTTGACGTTTCACTATACACTATACATAATAAAAAAAAATATATTTATTGCTAAATATGTTTAAAATATGAAAATTAAGAACATATTGCGGATTATCCTAGAATATAGTAATTTTTCTAATATTTATAGTACAAATTACAAGTTTCTCTTATCAGTGATAATATTTGTCGACTAAAAAATTTTTTCATCATTATAATTGTTTATTGTCGATTGATTGGTTTTAAAAATTTCAAAATTTTTGAATAATTATTACAACTTCTACAATAATCGACGATTGCGGTACGATAAAAGATTTTTTTTTATTTTCGAATATTCAGAATATCTAGCAGTTTCTGTAATTTTACGGAATTCGAATTTTTTTATTATCTAAACAATTTTATGAACGTTTCATGAAATTTGAAATATATTAGATTTTTCTTTAAATTATTCGAAATATCAACAATATTTGTACTACAAAATATACTTTCATCAAGTAAAATTATAAACATTTCCACTCAGCGTCTGTAATTTTTAACGGATTTTATAAAAATCCTCAAAATCTCCAACATTTATCATTATTATCTGAAATCATACAACTTTTTTGAAATCTTAGAATTGTTTTTAATTTTTAGGCTATGTAATTATGATGATGTAAGGTAATTTTCCATATCTTACTAAAGTAAAAAATGCATTATGTTGAGTATATTTGATGTTTCACTATACACAATAAAAAAAAATTTATTGCTAAATATGTTGTTGAATATGAAAATTAATAACATATTGCGGATTATCCTAGAATATAGTAATTTTTCTAATATTTATAGTACAAATCACAAGGTTGTTTTATCAGTGATTATATTTGTCGATTAAAATGATTTTTCATCGTTATAATTGTTTATTATTGATTTATTAGTGTTACAAATTTCAAAATTTTTTAATTGTTATTAAAACTTCTACAATAATTGAGGATTGCGGTACGATTAGAGAATTTTTTTATTTTTGAATATTCAGAATATTTGACAGTTTCTGTAATTTTACGAAATGCAAAATTTTTCATTATTAAATTAACTAAATTTATTTAAATTTCATAATTTATTTAATTTATTTGAATATTTATTTATTTCATATAATCTATAAATTATATAAATTAAATAAATAAACAAAATTTCCATTGTTGCTTAATTATGATTTGTTAGTTTCAAAAATTTAAAAATTTTCTAATCCTTATAACAACTTTTACAATAATTGAGGATTACGCTACGATTGAAGAATTTTTTTTTTGAATATTCAGAATATTTGACAGTTTCTGTAATTTTACGGAATTCAAAATTTTCCATAATCTGAACATTTTTCAACGTTTCATGAAATTTAAAAAACTATTCAAATGACGCAATAAACATAGAAACCACTTTTAACAGTAAAACTGTTTTTTACTTTTTGCATATTTTCACAAATATTTTTCGATTGTTATTTAAAGTACTCGAAATATTAACAATCTTTGTGCTACAAAATATATTTTTATTAGGTAAAATTTTAAAGAATACGCTTAGCGTCTATAATTTTTTACGATTTTATAAAAGTTTTTACAATCTTAAACATTTATCATTATTCTTAGAAATCTAACAAATTTTTTGAACTCATAGAATTGTTTTGAATTTTTAGACTCTCATTGACGTTTTCGAAATTATCGACGATCTCTGTATGAAATCAAACATTTTTTTCATTTTCTGAAAATTTAATCAGTACTTTACAGTTTTTTTCAAAATCTCAAATTTTGTCAAAATTACCTAACATCATAAAAAATTTTCAGATTTTCTAGAGTTATTGACGACACTTTAAATTTTTAAGTCATTAAAATGTTTTATTTTGAAAATTTGTCATTTTTACTATCGATGAGAGAAAAATTTATTATTTTTTCATCAAAAAATATAGTTATGGGGGATCGAGATAAAATATAGTAAATTGTACTATATACAGTATTGTGTTAATAAACTCATTCGTATTGTAGTCATTGGCATATAGTATAGTAGTTGTATGGTAAGTTCCCATATGTTGTATATTGAGAAAAGTAAAAAAACAACCATATACTTAGTTTATTTTACTATTTGACGTTTCACTATACTGCATGGAAAAAAGAAATATTTTTTTAGCTAAATGTACTATAAGACATGAGAAATTAAAATAATATTGCAGATTTTCCTAGAACATAGTACTTTTTCCAATAGTAATAGTCCAAATTATAAGGTTTTTCCTCAGTGTATTTTACTTTTTAGTTTTGTTGAGCCTTCATTATTCTTTTATATGCCGTTTTACGCTGCATAATGCACGATTTAGAAGAATACTCTCCGACATTCTACATACGTCTTTGCAATTTTTCAAGCCAGTCTATTGTTATGCATTGACTTTCCCAAGTATCCACTATTCCATCCGACATGCATCTGAATTTCACATAGGTTCGGAACACTTGTTGAGGCATCTCGTTGACATGACTGAGCGGTATTTCCAAAATCACACATAAAATTTAATCTCGAGAATTCTCGGCTCCCGGAATTCCTAACGCCTTGCTTCCTCGCTTTCAATGGGCAAACCGATTTATCGCGTTCCTCGCTCTACTTTGATTAGAAATTATATTTCACGTCGCTGTTTTAATTGAAATTCCACACGATGACGTCTGAATTTTACGTAGCGTTTCAAACATGCTGTACAAAAGTTTTTGATGAAATTGGCGACTTGAGAATTCAAGTTTCGAATTGAAACGTGAAATTTTGAAAAGTGCACTGAAAAAAAACACTTGTAATTTTTATTTTCTAGTATACATATCGGAAAAATAACTATATTCCATATTTTGTAGAACATCTACATATAAATTTTTTTTTACCATGCAGTATAGTAAAACGTCAAAAATCACAATTATAACTTAATGTACAGTAAAAAATACTAAACAAATTGTATTTTTACTTTAGTAAATAACATTTATCAATATCATTGGCGTAGGCAGAAAAAATTTTCGGGAGGGGTTTTTAAAAATAAACATTTCTCTCGGAATTTGGAATTTATAGATATTTTAGAGTCCAAAGCCGCACATTTTATTTAATATGTATAATAGAATTTGATTCTTGTAATTTTCAAGTCACAGAAATTTAGATTTTTTTCAAAATAATTTTTATATTTGTCATATTAATTCTTCAGTATATTTATATACCTTGAAGTAAAAATGTCAAATGGATTTCTAAATTATTTTATAGAATTCAATGCTCTAGGAATAAAAGTTATAAGAATTTTGAATATTTTTTTAGACTTTGAATAAAATTATGACTACATAGTAGAAACAATTCGTAAATTTTTGGAATTTTTGTATTTCCTAGTATTTCTTTAGATTTATATTATTTATATAGATCGCTCTATGGATTTATTGAATCTGATTCTATAGAATTTAAAACGTTAACGATTATAATTATATTATTTAATTCAAAAAAAAGTTCTTTTTTTAAATAAATTTTCAATATTATTTTCCTTTTTTTGGCGTTTAAACAATTCAAAAAATTACCTAGTATTTATATATGGTTTTCTGTATAAATTTATAGAATTATGTACTCTAGAATTAAAAGTTTCATAAACTTAAAAGCTTAAAATCAACAGTTTTTTAGCAATAACATATTCATAGTATTTATCCCATTTTTAGTTAAGTATTTATGAAATATTAAAGAATTTTGCAGTATTTTTATGTATTTCTTGAATTGCTCTATATCACTAAATAGATTTATAGAATTTGATTTTCTATAATTCAAGTTTCGATAGATTTTTAGTATTTTATAGGTTTTTTTGTGTTTAAGCATTTTTATGAATAAATAGAATTTCTAATATCTATTGATTATTATTTTTTATGAATAAATAGAATTTATAGATTATTTGTAGATTACTATTTGTTTTCTAAATTTTATGCCTCAGAATTCAAAGTTTCATGAATCTTTAGTATTCGTTCACATTTTTCAGAAAATATTTTTTTCAAAGATTTTATTTACTTTTCACTTATTAGTATTTTTCTCGCGATTTGTACGATTTAAAAAATTTTCTGAATTTTTCTTTAATTTCTCTGTAGATTTTCAGAATTCGATATTCCAGGGTTCCAGGTTTTTTAGATTTTTTAAATTTCGATTAGCAAAAGTTCTTCTTTTTCTGTTTATTAATTACTGAGTAGGAACAATTATTCAAATTAATTTTTTCTACGTTGTTCTAGCTCAACATTTATAGTTACAATATTGTTCATTATTAGTTTTTTTCTAAAACTATGAATATTTTTATTCTTCAGTTAGTAAAATTGAGAATTCTGAATACCGTTCATTTTTAATTAGCTTAGCTCTTTAGATTTTAGTAAGGACATTTTAGATTATTTCCATTTGTTATAGTTATAATTTTTTTTTTATGTTTATGTTTTCAAATTTGTATATATATTTTGTATCATCATAACTTTTTCCTATTTTTACAAAAAACAATAATTAAATTTTAGTTGAATTTCAGGAAGTGTTTGAACCCCTAAAATTAAAATTTAAAATTTGTACTATATTTTATCTCGATCCGCAATCACTATATTTTTTAGTAAAAAGTACCATATTTTTCTCTAAGTGTAGTCAAAAAAAAATTTTTTTTATATTAATAATCAAATTTTGATTTCAAAAACTGATTCAATAAGTTCAAAAACAAAGCTTTTAGAGAACATTCGTTAATTAACTGCCCAATTACTGATTTCCAAAATATTTCAAAATAACCCGAAAAACGTCCATCGTCATACACAAAAAGCTTACGTAGAACTTCTACCTCAACGAGCTGTAACGATCAAATCCATTCTCACACCGAAAAATCAATGACCCATGAAATTTTGAAGGCACTCGCGCGACTCGAAAACGAACGCTTCCAATTATAAGCGCGACGTTCGAAGAGGTCACGCGGAGTGTCGATAATGCAATTGTCCAATTACAGCTCGGCCGTAAATAAAAAAAAAAATCCATGAAATATGAACGGCACGATTCACGTGGCTAATGTTGATTTTCGCTATAGTTGAAATAGTCGTATCGCCGACGGTCAACATGTACAGCGCACGCTACAAGAATCGTGATTTCCAACGCGAAAGTCAAATGTCATCCAACGATTGCGACCTCGAAGTTGACGGCGAAAAGTACAGAACAGGCAATCACAGCACCAAAGGGAAGCTTAAATCCACAAAGTGTCAGCTCGTTTTGCGAGGCCGGGTTAATGACACAGTCCACGTTTCGCTGCCCAGCTACAATCTCAAGTGAGTATTTTAATAACCGTATTTTGTCCCAAAAGTTTCGAGACTGTGTTCAGGCGTTTATTAAGTTGCATCGACGAATGCTTTAATGTCAACGAATGCAAACAAAAGACTCTATAAAGTATTAACGTAACATCTGATAGGAAAATCACGAAAATTCGTTTTCATTATGTCATACAAACTTGATTTACGAAAATGTGTCGCGAATCTATCTGGCAGCATGAGTTCAAGCCAGATTCTTCAAAAAAATCCGGTCGGTCACCAAAATTGGAGACAAGAACAACTAAAAGTTTGCTGTTAAGTGCTAAAAACAAGGTTGGCCAATCCATAAGTCGATTAGGGCGGAAATATGATATTTCTAAAAGCACGGTCCAGCGCATTTTGAAGAAAAATAATATTTCATATCGTAAACGTAAGCGAGCACACATGCGAAAAAAAACATTGAATTGGCTCACTGAACAAAACATCCCATATGTACCGAAGAAAGACAATCCTCCAAACGTCCCACAAGCACGTCCAATTGAAGATTTCTGGTCTATTCTAAAATGTAAAGTGTACGGAAAGGGCTGGGAAGCACAAAACGAGCAACAACTAATCGGGAGAATTAAGCGAAAATTGAGAGAAATCGACCCATCTCTCTGTCAGAGGATGATTTTGAAGATTCCGTACTTGCTAAGAAAAATTGAAGACAACAGTCCATTAAGTCATCTTTAACTGCGCTTTTCAACAGTTCGTGAATAAATCCAAACACTGAAAAACAAATTTTTCCAAAGTGTTTGCTTTTTGATTGAATGACGTACCTTTAAATTTGTCTCAAAACTTATAGGACAGATATTATGCTCCGGCTTCGTCTCACCTTTCCCAACGAAAATAGTCATCACTTATTAAATACTTGTGAATCGCCTTTCCTATAAAAGCTGTAAAGTCCATCAAAATCTCAATTAAAATACTACAATTACCATAAAACGACCGGGTGAACTTTCGGTCAACAATTTGGAAACCATGAAAAACTTTCGCCTACAAACGAGAACACTTTTCATCAAGTTAACAAATTCTTCACTTGAACCTTTAGTCAGAACTCTCGAATTGTTTGTTGTAACTTTAAACAATGCGGACGAAAGTCGAGTTAACGTAACTGCCAACGAAATTACGTAGGTAATTGTAGAAACTACATTTTATTCTTTGTAGCAAAAACTCGGGGCACTCGTCATAACGTGGCGTGTTTTATGAATAAACATGCAACTCCGTCCGCGATAACATCGTCAATTCCCGCTTTCTTACCAAAAGCTTGTTCAACTTATGCTATCTCCAAAAGTGCAGGGAACGGGTCTGATTATGCCATGTCCTCAAACTCGCCGTGTTTCCTTTCCAGCAAGTACAAACGACATAATTAGTTGCCTTATCGTAATTTGCATTCTAACACGAGAGATTCATTTCAAGCGTTTGGATTAGGAGTGTTCTTGAGTCTTCAAGAGAGGTTTTGTATGAAAAAAAATATTTACAATGATGATACAGTTTAAGACAATTTGATACAATTTAAAGAGGACTCTGTCAGAGTTTACAAATATACTTCAAATTTTTTTAATTTTTTCAACTTGATAGGTTAGGCTGGGTTGGGCTGGGTTACAAACATAACCGAACACTTCCGAACATACCTGAATATTCCCGAACATAATAAATGAATAAGTTTAAATTTAAAATTAATAAATCTAATATTAAAGATATTAATTTTTTTCACTCAAATCACAGTAAATTACGTGATAGTTACGATAAAAACACGAATTGGTACTTGAAATCGTTATGGAAGTTCTAGAAAACGCGAACAAAAAAAAAAGTTGTTTCGGCTGAAAAGAAGGACACGGACAAAAGGATGTATTTGTGTTGTAAAGGCACAGAGCGTATTATTATCGTATTTTTCTGCTTTGGAAAGAAATTCTCGAACGTGCTCTTTAAGGATCATAAAAAGTTGGGATGTAAAAAAACAGGGATCCAATTGTCTGACCAGACAAACGAGAATACCTTCTCAGGAAAGTTGAGAAGTACATTGCCGTTGGCTAGTAAATAGACTTGTTTCATTTCCTGATGCTTCTTGTATATTGATTTCGATTCTTTATTGACTCTTTTCTCTGATAGTGTGTTTTCCGAATTTACACGTGATTTTATTTAAAAAAAATATACATATTAAAATCAGAGTGTCCAGCCTCCGGAAAATCCGGGTGAAATTCGGGAATTCTACTTGAATTTTTCGAAACCTTCAGGAATTTTTTCTGGTTTAGTTGATGTGTATTTAAAACTTTAAATATACACGCAAAAAGTAGATGGAAGATTGTTCGGCACATATAAAATGACCGAAAAAACGTTCCAAAAGTTTCCGTTACAGTGTTTACCATCATCAAGTAAAATTTCGTTACATCAAATTCTAGAAATCTAAGTAGTGATCCACAAAAGAACTAAAAAATCGTATAAAATGTGGTAAATGTAAAAAATGCAAAATAGTAAAAATGTATTAAAAAAGTAAAGAATTAGATAGAATTTTATGAATGTTGAGAAATATGGGAAGAAGTATAAATACCAGATATGTTTAACATAATCTAATCAGTTTTATACAATTTTGAATACAAAAGCATTGAATTCTAGGAATTTTAATAGTAATTCATTTAAATACTAAAATCTTCTCTAAACCCTTGTAACCATGAAACATGTAAAATTCGCAAAAAACTTACAAGTATATCAAAATTTCTTATATGTTCAACGTTTTCTTATATGTCGACTTATAAGTCACATATATGTTTTTGCGAACATAT
>JAPYZL010148725.1:0-20726 GCA_030522825.1 Platygaster orseoliae
AATCCAGCGAGTTGAACGCAAACGCGCAGCGCGATGTGATGAATTTTGCGCGCGCGAGCTCCGTAGTATGTCGTACTAGCGAAAAATTCATCACATCGCGCTGCGCGTTTGCGTTCAACTCGCTGTATTTCATACAAAGAATAGTTTTAGAGAGCTAAAACTTTCCAAAAAATTCGACAATACACTTAAGATTATGACAAGTGCGAATACCTCGTTGAAATCGAAAATTCCCTCGATACATTTTCAACGTGAACGTCGAAATACATGGTTTTTCATTCGGATTAAAAAAAATTCAATTATTATCAACTTTTTATAAATTACTTGATACTATATTCATCGCTAGACCTTCTTGAACAAAAGTAAACAAAAATCATGTTGATATCTTAAAAAATGACTGTTCAGCGGTATTTTAAGTTTTAAAAAACATCGATTTTTCGATTGAAAAATAACCAGTTTTTATTTTTTATAACAAAAACTATAATGTTTACGAAAAAAGTTGAAAGGAATAAATGCATTCATTTTTTAAAAGCTATCGAGTGGTATTTTTCATTTTTCCAATTTCGGACTTTTCCTCAATTGCTGTGTCACATTGCACTTGGTTTAGTGAAATGAAGTTCAAAGGTCAAAATTATTGCATTGTTGTGAAATGGTTAAGTTTCTTATTAAAAAATAGTAAAAAATTTATCATTCAAAGACAAAAAATCATATACGAAAAGCTATTGAATTATTTATTCATTTATAGAAGAAAAAACTCTAAATTATTTTAAGTGAATATAAAAGGTGTCAAGTTCTTTACGAAAAAATGATGATACATGTTTAAGAAAAATGACAGACAATTTCAATAAAAAATCAAATTATTGCAAAACATTACACTCGTTTTAACGTAATCAAATTCAAAGGTCGCGGATTTCTTAAACAAAATTGTTGCATTATTGCTAAATTGTTGAATTATTAATAAATTAGTTAGTATTAAACTATCAAATTATTTATTCACTTATTGATGGAAAAACCTCAAATAATTTAAAATACAAAAAAAACATAGATTTTTATATTTTTATGATTTCTTTTGTAGAGTCCCATAATGATGATGTAGATGTTATAGATTTTTTATATTTTCATACTTTTTTAAATGTTTGTAAGAGTTTGCAGCGTTTTGTCGATTTTTATACATCTATTTATACTTTATTTTTCGATCGGATAAAATTTCAAGTTTCATAGACTGTACGGATTTGTCCAGATTTTTCAGAAAATGGTTATTTATACGTAGAATCCTAATACTTTTGCTATCACTTCAGAGTTTGTTTATAATTCGAAATACTTTTTTATATTTTTATGAAATCCTGTTTACATCTCTAAAATCTGAGCCTCCAGAGTTCAAGTGTCTCAGATTTTCAATATTTATGTAAATTCTAATTTATTTTCTGTCAATCACTGGGTCAAAACGATTTCTCAGTTTGTTATTTCTACGTTATTCTAGCAAAATATTCATAATAGCAATACTTCTGAAACCAGGATTGCTGTTATTTTTCAGTTTGTGAAATGAAGAATCTCGAATTTCATTTAAGTTTGAGAACTAAAAAGAACCATTTGTTATGTCTGTAGATTTTTATAGGTAGGTACATTTTCTGTAATTTTGACTTATTTTTATATATTCTTGTATTTTATAACATTTTTGCAAAATTTGTATTTTTACTGATAATTTCCAGAACTTTTGCCGATTATCACATAAAATAATGATAAATTGTTTCGAATTTCTGTGGGGGGTTGAATAACCAAAATTTTACTTTGTCTACGAGCCTGGTTGAAACATAAATATCATTATATATAACAGAATGTTAAATAGTCAAAATCGGGAAATTGCATCAATTTTTTTGTTGCCAATATAGTTAGTTTATCAACAAATATTAGACACGCATTTTTTCTTTTCGTCATGTATAAAAATTTACGGAAACACATTTTTTTCAAAAACCTCAGTATATCCATTTTCGTATACAAAATTCAAAATCCCGTTTCGTTTTAATTATCCATTTAAAAATAAGAAGAAAATATGTGTATCTAATTTTTTTCTATGCAATTTTTCCATCACACAAAATCTTCTATCAATTTTGAGATGTACATATTAATTATCAAAACCAAACATGGAATAAAGAATCGAAAGTCCCAATTTTTCGAATTCTGAGCAAATCAAAAATACAAACAAATCAATCCAGTCATAGTTAGTAATCCACCCAAAGCCATGTCATGCAACGCAATTTTCCCACTGCACATTTTCATTCACAAGTCGTAAATCATTCTGCAGTGGAGCAAATAATAATAAAATGATGAGCCTTGAACTTTGCATTGTGTCGTTAAAGTAAAAACGACTGTACCATTCAGCGGGTCTCGCATAACTCACTTGATAAGCTGAAAATCATTATCATATGTATTTCATGAAAGTCTCGAAATCAATGGGCCCTAAATCCCTAATGCGAGAGCGCATGATATCGAGAATTGGATATCACCGACGCCTAGCTCATCGACGACTCGCGCACGGAATTCCAGGAGCAAAGGTTAGCGCAAAAGTAGGCTAATCGTGCAGGATCCAATAGAAAATAACGATCGTCAACGTTTCACGGCGGCTTGACAGGGGAACCAGCGTGTGTCATCTGTGCACCTTTTCGCCACCGCAACGTTTTAATCGCCAAGAAAGTTATCCTCGAAGCGATTCCTGAGCACGAAGTCAGTTTTCACGGTGTTTAAGGAGGGATTTGCTTTTTTCGGGCCTAAAACTGGCCTTTTTTCAATAGTTAGAATATTATAGATATTGTTATAATAATGTTTTGTTTATTCAAAAGTGCATATCAAGGTCTGCAATCTTAATTTTTAACATAGTAATTCAATTTAAAATAACTATAATAAATATTCATTGATAAATAGAAATAAATAAAGATCCTTTTTATATTCAAGTTTGCTTTCAATAAATGATTTCGTTGCAATACCTCTGGAATAAATATATATCAACAATTTGAAAACTCAGATAAATAAATTTTTCCCATGATTTTTATATTTTTTCTATTTTTTGCGGTTGCCAGCTCTAATAAATACTAAGCTGTTGCAAATATGCCATCAAATATAGTAATAAACTGTACATTTTTGTTATAAAGGGTTATCACAAATAAAATTAAATTATTTGAAATAAAATAACCCTACTCTTTTTAAAAATTAAGTTATTCATTGAAATAATTGAGTTGAAATTTCTCAATATTCTAATTCATCGTGCTACACCAATGCATAGTTTCTCACTCGGTAATTAGTTAAGAATTTCTCTCGACGCATGTAACAAACTTTAACGATCAACTTTCATTTTTCATCGCCTTCGTAATTTTTCATGATTTCGACCTGCTTTTTACTTTACGAGATATGAAGAAGGAAATCACGCTCGTCTTGTCACTCTTCAGTAGTTTCAAACGTGAAAGTGTAACAGTACTGGCAGAAGTGAATTTTACGATTCTCTTGATTTCAACTTACGATCAAGTGTTCTGAAAGTAAAACAGAAATACTGCTAAACTTATTTTGAATGGAAAGTGTTATACAAAAGTTTTAGTTTTTTAAATTACTTCAACCACAGTGTGTTTGTATACATCTTGTTATACATCGAGTTGTATTTCATTACAGTAACTAGTTGATCTCGGGAAAATTTGATTGGGAAAAAGATCGAATACCTGGATGATCCAGGATGAAAAATCATTGAAAAAAGAGTGACGTAGAGGGGAAGGGGGAGGGGATGATGATTTTTCGTATGGTGATTGAGGGGATCGATGAGAGTTGCGGGAAACGTCGGGTCATTATAATAACTTGGCCGAAGGGAGGAAGCAGCTGGTGAACGGTACTCGCGGGAGGAGGCACGAGTGTGTGGAGGATGAAAGAGCTCGTCGCATAGCTCGCATTCTAATGCATCGAAAAGCCAAACGCATTAGGAAGAATCCGAGCCGCAGCGTGTGTGGATCGCGATACGCAAACGGCCTGGCCGCGAGATCACAAAGCGCCTGTCGATCATGATGATCTCTCGGGGCTCGGCGCGCAGGCCGTACGTGTGAGAGCCCCGAGGTTAGAGCTAACGGTCCAACCGCGAAACAGTAGACACACCAGGAATACTTTAGCACTTGTGCTGAGAAGACACAGAAAAAAAACCTAGTCATTTGTGCTATAAATATTAGAAAAATTACTATATTCTGGAAAATTTAGGGTATTATTTGAATTTTTCATATATTATAGGACATTTAGCCATGAATATAATTGTTTTTACCATACAGTATAGTGAAACGTCTAATATCGCAGTTGTAAGTTGATAGTGAAACTTACTAAACATATTGTATTTTTTAATTTAGTAAATAACGGTTTTTAATAAAAATCTATAATGCCTTAAAACTTTGAAAAATTGAAGATTCCGAAGAAAATTTAATTCAATAAATATCATAAAAAATTTTGAAAGTTGTCAGTAAATTCACAATTTTCTATAAATTTGTAGAATTTTGAAAAATGTCAATAAATTTCCTAAATTGTGGATATTTTTCGAAATTTTGTTTAACTTCAGAAACGGTGTTGAGGTCTTTGAATTTTCAAAAAATGTTTTTTCGTACAAAAATCATCGATTATTTCAGAAGTTTCAATAAAAATCTATGAGTCTTCAAAACTTTGAAAAATTGAAGGTTCTGAAGAATTTTGTAGAATATTTGAAATTTTCCTAAATTCTGTAAATTGTATGAGATTTCAAATCTTAAAAAAAAATCAAGAAACTCAGAAATTTAGAATATCTAGGCATCTAAAATATTTCGAATAATTCAAAATTGTCTCGGTTCAAAAAGATACGCTGAAAAAAAAACCTTGTCATTTGTACTATAAATATTGGAAATATTAGTTAGTATATTCTGGTAAATTTACTTTGTTATTTTAGTTTTTCATGTATATTACAGTATACATTTAGCTATTAATATATTTATTTTTACCAAGTAAAACGTCAAATATCGCAATCATAAATTAATATATTATATAATAAAAAATATTAAGCATATTGTATTTCTAAATTTAGTAAATAACAGTTCTCAATATACGAGGTTTGGGAAATTACCTTACGTGATTATAATTTCTACATTTTTTCATAAGTATTACTTTACTTATCTATTCTATATTCTACAATATGAATGTTTTGAATAATACAATACTGTATATATAGTAAAATTCATTACATTTCATCTTGATCATTACTACATTTTTCAGAAAAATTACTAGATTTGTTCTCAGTTTGGATTAGCAAAAAGATGTGCTTTTTCAACGCAATTTGGCAGAACGAATTTTTTTTCCAGCAGTAACTTATTTTTTTGTTACCTCAACAAGTTTTTTTTGCTACCAGAACACAATTACCATGCAATGGGATTTCGTGCATAATGATTGTGCTCTGGCAACAAAAAATATCTACTGTTCCAAAAAACGTTCGTTCTGTCCAGTTGTGTTGAAACAGCACATCTTTTTACTGCAACAATATATTACATTGAACGATTTCATTAATTACAAATAGAAATAAGCAAAATTTCTGATTTCCAAAATTTGAGTGTTTGTTTCGTGAAAATATAATGCATGGCAATAAATGATCAATTAGAATTTCGAGTATGTTAACACGAATTTACCTACTTTAAAATTATCATTTGTCGCTATAAAATCAATCGAATGATTTTTCGAAATTGAATGCCAAAATCACACATTCTTAGAGAAAAAAGTTTTTTATTCAATTTTTTATGCATCAAAACGAAAACATCTTAGAGTTATTCGAATATTTCTCACCAGAGTTTTATTAAAAAGTTTATAATGATATGAAAATTCTATTTCTTGCAATAGTCACCGCCGAATAATAAAATCAATTTACTTTCTTAAAAACTCCTTTTTAATGATATCTATAATACGGGTATATTGAAATGAATGATTTCTTTTTATCGTTGATTGAATTTTCACCTATATTTCTAATATTGGTACATCATTTTTTAATATATTTCTAATATTTATTATATAGTAATTAGACTTTTATATAATTCTAATATAATAAATAAAAATAAATAATGTCTTTTTATCATCTCTTCATTTTATAGTTTTTTGACTCTTTTACTTTGCTTTACATTCGATAAAAACAATTTCATCGAAAATTCATGAATTTGGAACACCAAATTATAACGATAAAAAGAAATTTCTTTATTGATTTACAAAATTTATGAGAATGCAGTCAAGTTGATTTTATCGTGCTCAATATTTATTTTTTTCAAAATTTTTTACATAAAATATAAAAATCGAAAATATTTCTGCTTTCAAAATTTCTACTCATTCTTTATCAATTGAATGTGTAGCGATAATTCAAAAAAATTTCCATCCTACGCTTTTATTTTCGACTTTTGTTCTTTAATGAATTCGATAAAAAAAAAATCATTATAAGCACTCAATGAGATTTTGAACCCAAAGTTATAATTTTTTGAACAATACACATCTTTTATAAAAATTGTATAATTATTCTATTATTTATTGAGAAATTCAAAATTTCTTATCAATTACGAAATTTTGCTATCAAATTAGTAACGAATTGAGAAATTGTAAATTTTAAATATCTCTCTGCAGATGAAAATTGAAAAACCTTTCATACGAAGTTGAATCCGTCATTCGTTAGTTTCTTACCGAACCTCAATATTCAAAGGAAAAATGATCACTCTCTCATACCTTGACTTTTTATTCTATTTCTGGAAAAGAAAAACTCGTTTTTATCTCTCATCTCGATACATTTACAGATTGCATACGTCCGGAAAATTTTCCCCACTGGTCAAAGAATGTACTCCTTCCACTCAAGTATTCACTAACAACGAATAAATTATCTTTATCGCAAAACCAATAGAAAATCGCCCACGTAATCCCAACTTGAGCGTTTTTTCGTGAATTCAAAAAAAGAATCCGCGCCGGAAAAAAAATATCTTGCCAAAACAGTGACACGGCGAAAGATAAAACTATAGCGCTTCTGAATCTAATCTGAAAATTTCTTTGCTTGCGCAAAATCCGATTAGTGAATGCGTCATCAGCGCCGGTATTTTTCCGCATTCAAACCGACGATTGCTCATGCTTTGATGGAACAATTCACCGTAGGCCGCATTATTTCGTAAGCAGTTCCTTGTGAACATTCAATTTGCAGTTAAGAACACGAGTAGCAACATCGCATTTCCATTAGACAATAGTCAATAAACATAACCTAAACTTTTCGACGAAACAGGACTGCATGTGCGCCAGAACCGGTCTAGCTTACCCACCGATTCACGTACAGTAATTTGTAAATAAAATAAGCGACATTTCCTTTCTAATTTAATTCGTCATCGAGTGAAATTTCATCGACCCGGAACTTTTTTTTTGTTTTCAACGAGCTCACTGATACATCATCTAACAATGACGATGATCTCGGCAGAGGTCGATAATTACCACGATCCAAGTTCAAGCTTCGGAACTTTCTCTAATGGCGATATGGTGCAAAAACTTGGGCCAGTGATGCGCCACGATATTCTGACGAAATAACGATGGGCGCGCTACTGTAGCATCAGTTCGTGATGCGGTTTGAAAGGCTGCTGCATTTTCATCATAAATGCGCGCGGCGTGGCCCATTTTCGCGTCGCTGTCGTTATTGTTCGAAGCGAAGCAAGCGGAAGTATGGAATGCCCTGACAGCGAGTCGTGACACGTTTCGAAATCCGCCACGATTTTAACTGGGCACTGAGAGAAACATCTAATACTTTTCACTAAAAAATGTAGTAATGGGGGATCGAGATGGAATATAGTTGATTTTACTATAACCAGTGTTGTATTATTCAGAATATTCGTATTGTAGTGATTTTCAAAGTTGTAAATGTACGTTCTAGTGAAACTCATATAACATATGTATAGTAATACTTATAAAAAAATGTAGAATTATGATCATGTAAAGTATTTTCCAATATCTTGTATATTGAAAACTGTTATTCACTAAAGTAAAAAAAAAAACAATTTTTTTAGTTTTTCTTTACTATATATCAACTTATAATTGCGATATTTAACGTTTTACCATACCGCACGATAAAAATAAATATATTTATAGCTAAATGCACTATAGTTTATGAAAAATAAAAAAAATATTGTACATTTATCTAGAATATAGTAATTTTTCCAATATTAACACTAGTAAAAATTACTAAGTTTGGTTAAATTGACCAAAAAAATATTTCTAAGAGCAGCATAAGCCGTGACCCCGAACAATTATACCTTCTTTTGTAAATCGGATTTTTCCTCGAGTCCGGTATCAGCGATCTCGCGAGAGCTCCCCGCGAGATCGGGAATCTGTATTGTCAAAGAGAAAGCGAAAGCCGTTGTTGCAGGACACGAAAATCGGAAGGGAATTGTCACGTGCTGGATGCCCCAGCGGGAGAAAGGTCATGGCAGTGTAATCTCTAGATACGTAGGGATGGGATGTATCAGTGAAAATCCTTACTGATGACTATCAGTAGCTTGAAGTTTTTTACAGATAAAAATCAGAAAATATCAATAAGTCCCTCGACCATTGTTTTATTGCAGAGTATACAAAAATCCATTGATGTTGTATGGTACTAAATAAGCAGATATGTATGTAAAATAAAAAAATTGATATTAAAAAATTCTTGGTTCTAGTGGATCATGTTACTTATTTTAATTTTCGTATCTTTAATGAAAATCATAAATATGTAATTGAATTTTTTTTATTTAGAAATGCACAATGAGAATAAGGGCACTGTTAAGTAAAAAAAAAATAATTAAAAGAAAAGAAATATTTTTTACTGTAGAGTTTCATTTCTGAACACACTGATTCTGACGTAAATATAGTTATTTTTTTAATTTTTTTTTTTTTTTTATATGTACCCATTTAGCGAAATCCCAAAATTGATTATTCTATCTAGAAATATCATTAACTATCAGTAACACCAAAATCTTACTGGTACTTATTAATATTTCTTCTTACTGATCAATATCAATAGTATCTGATATTTTTCCCATCCCTGTGGATTTTAGAGAATTTTGAAAATATTGAAAACTAAGTCGCTCTGTAAACAACTTTCTGTACATTATAAAAATTAATTTTCTTATACACAAGTAGAAAATTTGACCTAATTTTGTTTACGAATTCCTTCCATGTGTTGTAATTACTGTAATTTACTGTAAATATACGAGGAAGTAATATTTGTGTATTGTAAATTTTATGTACTTTTTACAATTCCATACAATATACAGGAATTTACTACATTATTTATCTACATTATAGTTTTCATTTATTTGGAATTTAACTACACTAATTTTGAGGGACTTGATTTGATTTTTTAAATTTATTCATAATTGCAAGGTGTGAATTTCTGTCTTTTTTTCCAAAATTTTTATTCCATGGTGTACTGAATGTGTACCTATCAAAATTCAAAATTCCAGAAATTTCTTTTCCAATTTTGAATTCAATAAATATGAAAGTTAATGATCAATTATTTATAGTAACATGTGTAGTTATTATCTTATACACGAGTTGAAAAATTCTCATAATTTTTTTTTAGGGATTTCTTTCATCATTTGTAATAACTGTCATTATTTCATGAATGTTCTCAAAAATTTCTGGAAAAATATGAGAAAAGTGACACTTGTGTATTAGAAATTTTACATATTTTTTGAATTTCCATACAATACACAAAAACTTACTATACTATAATATTTATTTGTTTAAGTTGTGACTTGACTAAATAGTTTTTAGATATTTTATTTACTTTTCTCAATTCATCAATAATGGCAAGGTGCGAATTTCATTCTTTTTTAGAAAGATTATTCTTTTATGTTGTACTTAATGTGTGATTCGAAAATCATAAATTTCTACTGAAATTTGAAGTGCCAATATGTATGCAGATTAATAATAAATTATTTCTGGTAATATTTTATCTTACCAAAATTGAGAATTACTACATTTATATCGACAAACCCAAAAACTCCTGAATGTGCATATAAAAAATCACTTATTTTGAATTTTCAAAACCTTACTGACAAACATCAGTAGCTACTGATATTTTCCCATACCTACTCGATTGGACAAGTATGTACCTATCGCCCGATTCGGCCCATGCGTGCGGAATATGACAAGGCCCAAGCCATAACAGGCCCAAATGGGCCACCTGAGATCGCAACTGATATGACGTATCGCTTTTGATCGAGTTCGAGCCACTGCAATTGAACCCGTCGATCGATAGAAACCGATAAAATGCACCGCGAGGCCGTATCTCGCGGCGTTCGGAAAAAATGCCAATTCGTGAACAGATAAGGAACGAGGCAATATACGACAGGAACTCGGCTTCGATATATTTAAACAATGGCTTTGCATGTTTCGAATGCTTTTCCCGAGCGGCCGATCACATTTCCCCCGTTGGAATTTTATCGTGACGTCTACCGAACTCGATTTTTGCCGCTGCGATCGAGACCGAGTTGCGAACTTGTCCAGAATGTCTAACATTGAAGGACTGCTCGATCGTGAAATCGCCGATTAGGTAACTGCACTTTTTATGGAGACTTTTTTCCCTTGGGATTTTATTGAGCATCAAGTCGAGAACAAAGTCTGGAGTCTTGTGGGATGATGGAAAATACTGCGCGAGTGAAATTGGAATCTTTCAAGGTCTCTGCAGCCATCCATGCGTTCAGTGTATTTTAAATTGATTTATCGAACTATTGATGTTTCTTTTTGATGCATTAGAATTTTCATATTGATTTATCAATAAATTATTCATCGTTTTTTAAATATGGTACGAAAAAATTGTCATTGGTAACTGTGGATGGGATATTTAAAAAAAAAATTCTTACAGATAACTATCAGTAGCTTGAGTTTTCTTACTGGTAAGTATCAATCAGTGGCGCCGGAACAGGGGGTTCAAGTGCCCCCCCCCCAAACAAAAATTTTCTCTTTTCTTATTACTTATATATCTATATATGTATATTTTTTGCCCCCCCCCCAAAAAAAATTTGTTTCTGGCGCTACTGGTATCAATAAAAATCAATAAGTTCCCCTACTATTATTTCATAGCAGCGTATTCAAACAGTCATTGATGTCAATAATAAATTAATGTTTTTTTTATACAATAATAAAGATGTTCATATCAATATAAAAAATTATATATAATAATTTTTATCACTTATAATTATTTAATATATTTGAATATAATTTTTTTGCATTTGATATATTATTGTTCAGTAATAGGATTTTCATAAACATCAACTTTTTTTTTGAAATCTATATAATGTTACTTTGTTAATATTATTATGTTCATTATTCAATAATTTTCATACTATTTTATAAACATTGATAATAATAATATTGATGTCAATATTATCATTGATTATTGGTAATTTTTTAAGCGTCTTATTTGTGACATGGTGTATACCATTTTCTTAGCGTACCTACATAACGTATTGTAAAAATAATAACTTTAATAAACATCAAGAACTTATCAAAAACTTTCATTATAATTTATGATTATGAAAAATAATTACGTTCATGTAAATTTTAACAACGATTTATAATAATTTTTACACGAATAGTTTTTTAATGTATTCGAATATGTTTTATAATATCATTTTTGAACGTATTATTGATGACATGATGTGCCATTTTTTTAGCGTAGTATGAATCATTTTTTAATAGTTATTATAAATTTTAATTAACATCAACAATTTATGAATAATTTTTATGATATTGCTTTATTAATATCAATATGTCAATTCATCGATGATTTTCATAATAATTTTTATCACTATTAATTTTTTTAAAGTTTGAACTATACCTATTTTTTTAACTCATTATTCATGATATGATGTGCGTGAAATAAAGTAGGGGATAACATAAATAAAACAATTATAAAATGGCAATTCGCACTATAGATGTTGATCAAAAAATTAACTAGGCTCTCAATAGTGGCCTTTTTTCCTAAATAAGTTGCTCAAGTTTCATGGAATTACGAGTTATTTGAACTTTCATGGAAATTTCAAAAATAAATTTTTTGTATTTTACAGACATGATTGATCTATTTTTACATAAAATATATTTTATCTAAAATATAATTGATCATAGTTTTTTTTAATTCATATAATTAATCGAAAGAATATTTATGGATTTAGAAGAGCGTATTGGGAATAAGAGCATAATTTAATAAAAAAAATGTAATAAGAAGGAAAGTAACATTTTCCACTGGAGCCTAGATCTTTTTGATGTCAATTTTTTTATTTTATGCACATCACTGTTTTACTTAAACTGGTATTGTTTTAGTTATTTTTACTCATAAAAAATATGGAAACATTTAATGATCATTGTATCTAGGAATATCACCATCAATAACGCTAAAGCCTTACCGATACTTATTTATACATACTTCCCCTTACTGATAAATATCAGTACTTACTGATGTTTATCATATCCCTATTGGTAATTAATTCATTTTATTTTCGTTTAAATTTCCAACCTTAAATTTGCAGGACATAAAATTCAAAATTCCACCCAACATTCACTAAAAAGAAGATTCACCAAATTAAAAAAACACAAAGCTCTTCCACGAAAGCCATCCAAGTTGCAAACAATGGCATCCTCATCGGAAAGACTTGAGGTGATTTCAAATACGCAAATCAATCAATCTGTCGATGCACAAAAAACCCGAATACGAGGGGACAGTTTGACGGAGTTTGAGTGAGTTTGACGAAGCGACAGGGCCGAATAAGAGGCAAGGTTCGTCCTCGAAAAACGTCAGTTTTTCACGCATCGGCGGGCATTGCTTCCTGGGCGCTTTCTCGACTTGTTGCGGAGAGTAATCGATTACGGCGCGGCTCTAAGCGACACGGGAGGTCGCGGTTATGAGCCGGCACTTTTGCCGAGCAAAAGTTATCTTTGCCGGACGTCGCGGCAGCGTCACAGAATTCAGATAAATACGAGAGCTTCCCAGAAATACTAGCCGAGGACTATTAAGCTCGAAATCCGCGTCGAGCCAGCGCTCTCGGAGAAAGGAAGCTTCTTTATTCCTTCTCCCTTTATTCGCGAAGGCATCCGTGCACTCGAAAGATTGAATCTTATTTTAATATGCGGGGAAATTGAGGGATGACTTGAAATTTGAAGATGAGCTTTAATTTATTCTATGATGACAATGTCTTTCAAGGTGGCAAGTCTTGAATTTAGAAGAATAAACATTATTTGGGGAAGTTTTGGTTGATTTTAGAATTGCTAGTTTGAAAATTAATTATAACATGCAGTGAGTTTAAGATAGTATCTGAATTTCAAGTCGTATCTCAATTTTGTTGCATCTTGGAATAAGATTGATCTTTTAGAGCACACTTTAAAAATTTCATCTTATTTTAACATGCAATAAAATCAAGGGATGACTTGAAATACAAATTAGATCCATGTTAAAAATTGCTTTTAATCGAGCAGATTTTAAATTGGGATGATTTATCATGATTTCAGAAAATCATTCTTGATTGAATCGTTTTGATTGAATACTTGCTTGCTTGAAAATAAATTTGAACATAGACTAAATTCGAGATACTATTTAGATTTTAAGTCATGCTTTAATTTAAAGAATGATTGAATTTTTCAGTAGGAACTATGACACTTAAAATTTTTCAACTGCATTAGCAAAATTTGTCAACTTTTTCGTTTTTTGATTGAAAAAAATGCAGTTTAACCGATTGTTCTGTGTAGGCCCCCGCCTGCACGAAACCGTCATCGGCGCACCGTGAGAGCGCGGGGCCCCGACTTTTCTTCTGGGCCGCTGCGACTGTTCTCGTGAAAGTGATCCCATCCAGGGGCGATCCCGATCCCGATCAACGCCGACCTACGCCATCCTCGCGTTCACGGCGCAGATCGTGGCGTGATTCGCCGATCGCGTGTCTCCGCGTGACCCGAGCAGGCCTACTCTTTAATTTCGCGAGTGACGTTTCGCGCTCGCTCGCGCGTTCCGCGTTGCGCAACTCGCGGATTCTATGTAGATCCTGCTCTCTAGAAACGGAGAGAACACTTTTAAAAAGCACTGTCTTAGACCTTTTTGCACATTCAATGCTACGTTATGATCAGGGTTGATAAACATATCAATGGAAATTTATGGAAAAATGCATGCAAATATACACGAAAAAAAAGCATTAATATGCCGAAAAATAATTTACGTATGCTAAAAAGTTCCATAAAAAAGGAGAAACATGCATGTAAATCAGAAATGATGAAATTAAATTATATGCTTGGAATGAATTATCATTTTTTCAACGTGTCGGTTACAGCAAATTATGATATGTTGTTTCAAATTTTCAAAAATTCGTAAAATTATTCAAAATCGATAGAACAATAGCATCAAATACTGAAAATCTATATCAAGATCAATTAAAATGTCAAAAATTTTTCGAATTGTATAAATATTTATGAAATTCTAAAAACTCTCAAAAAAGGTTCTGGAAATTTACACGGAAAAAACTTTGTGGCAAAAATTACCAAAGATTCAGGATTCGCTGGACAACGGTTAAATTTTGTGATTTTTTCCCAAAAAATATAGTAATTTTTATCACATTTTGAGTAAGAAATCCTAAAATATGGTAGAAATTACTATATTTTGGGGGAAAAAGTGACAAAATTTCACCATTCTCCAGCGATTCCTGAATCGTTTGGTAATTTTTGCCAAAAAATTTTTTCCGTGTACAAGATAATAAAAATATGTGTACAGGAAAGCTGTTTTTTGAAAATCTATGAAAATATTCATACTCGATTGAACTTTGAATTCTTAAGCATTTACTCTAGAAATCTTTAAGACAATTTTTAGAGAATTATGCATTTTTTCAAATACTAGATACTTCTAAAAAATTTGGTGAAACCTGAAAAATATGAAAACTTTGTATAATATTCAAAATCTATTCAGCACAGTAAAAAGGTAAAAGGTAAAACCCGATAAAAGTAAATTTTTTTTGAATAAATAGAATTTATTGCATAGTAAGGCAGTTGAAATTTGAAAAAAAAAATTCATTTATTTTGAGTTTTCGATTTAAATTTATTGCAAAATGTACGAATCATTCGAAAAAAAAACAATTTCTACTTTGAATGACTTTAGACATTCAATTAGAAATAATAATTTAATTGATACTATAAAGGAAAATGATTAATAGAGTAAGTATGAGATTTGTGTTGGCATTTTTGAAATTTTGATTTATCATTAACTGTTATAATGTTGATTCAACAGAATGATATTTCCAATTCTAATTTTTTTATCTTACACTAATCGAAATTATAACCATAAACATTTATATTTCTTTAGTTTCTTCCTCAATTTTCAATCTAATTTTTATAGAATTTAATGAAAAAATCGACTTTCAAAAATCATGCGAGCCGAAATTCGAAAGAATTTATTCCCAATCATTAGGTAGTAACTGTTCAGTTTATCAATGCAAATTCACGACTTCATCATTTTTTTTAAACGCTACTTGACAAAAAGAATTTTTTCAGCAGCATTAGCTAATTTTTTTGTTGTCAGAGCACAATCATTATACATTAAATTCCATTACATAGTTATTTTACTCTAGTAGCAAAAAAGATTTGTTGAGGCAGCAAAAGAAAAATAACTGCTGCAAAAAAAAATTCTTTCTGTCAGGTTGCGTTGAAACAGCAAATCTTTTTTCTGCCGTAGATTTTTTTTATTGCCTTAACAAATCTTTTTTGCTACCACAGCACGATTACTATGCAATGGAATTTTATGTATGATGATTGTGCCCTAACAACAAAAAATACAGTTACTGCTCCAAAAAAATTCATTCTGTCAAGTTGTGTTAAAACAGCACATCTTTTCGCTGCAGTAGCTTATTTTTTATTGCCTCAACAAATCTTTTTTGTTACCACAGCACAATTACTGTGAAAAAGAATATTATGCATAATTTGTTGAGGCAACAAAAAAATAAGCTACTGCTACAAAAAAAATTACTTCCTGCGAGTTGTGTTGAAACATCGCATCTTTTTGCTGGTACAGCAAATCCTTTTTTTTCTGTGTAGTTTAAATAAAGTATCATTAAACTCAGGCACCATTTCTAGTATGTACACACAGTACGTGCAAACGCCACGGTTATTGACGTTGACAGCGGATTAGGGGACGTTTTGGAAAAATACTCCGGCGTCGTCGTCACGATCGCGATGTGGCGTTTCAATTAAAACGGCTCTCCCAAATACGGACACTCGCAGCGATATCTTAGAAAGGAGATTCCTTTTGGGTTTCGTACAAAACGAGAGAACCGTTGTTGCATAATTTGCATTTTGTTCCGAGGCCGCCGCGACAATTCATTACGTCCAATTTCACCGTGGTGTCATGACGTTGCTGGGATTGTTTTTCTTTTCGTTTTTGCTCCTTTCCCTTCAACTCTCCGCAAAAGCCGTCGGCTAAAACGGGGCTCGATCAACTTTTGCTCGGTCAAGATCAAAGGTTTAATTTTTTTTTTTAATATCTATTGGAAAAAGTGTTCTACCATCAAAATTATTTTAGAATGAAAACAACGTAATGGAAAGATTTACAAAGTTTGACAAGACGATTTGGTCGTAATTCATCGGCGTACAATATTCGTAACGCGACCTTTGGCAATTTGCGTTTGAACTTGGCTAATGCGATAGATGGCCAGTTCGTTGAGCATAACGGTCCCCGAGAAAATACTGTGGCATTCGAGGTTTGTCTCGTTCGGATTAGAAGCACGATCGCGGCATTAAATGTCATGACGCAGGACCGCCGGCCATTCGTCGTTGCGCCTTTGAGCTCTCGCGAACAAAGAGAGATGATCGATCTTCAAGTACATGTCTTAATTATTTCAGCAACAAGTCATTTCGTTCCGACACGAGGAAAAAGGGCCCCTCGTGACAAGGCTATTTATAGCGAGATAAACGTCCCGCGTAAATCAATACTTTATAAACGAATCGCATTTATCTGGTGCAGGTCAGGATTTTTATCCCCAACATCGAATGCTGGGAAAAAAATCTGGTACTCTCTGATTCATAGTATAGACATTACAGAAATATTGCAACTTTTGTCATTATTATTGTATAAAAATGATGTGTAATAAGAATTTTTAGATTGTACAAATTACAATTTGAATGCTAGTTTTTGCTCAACGCAGTCTAGTAACATTCGAAATCTTTCAGGTTTGTTTTCTGCCTCATTAATTTTCCAATGTTTTATTATGAAAAATTGCTTTTTGTTAAAATTTGTTCTTGAAGTCAAAATTTTCCAGTAAAAAACATTTCAATTAAAAAATTAGAACACTGTAATATTTATTTTCATTTATTATTAGTAAAATTCTTTTTATTAGGTGTAATTTTCTTGTTCATTAAACAGATAATTTATTGCCTGAGTTTGAATTTGTAAAACTTAATTGACACAGTAAAAATCTTTTCACAATGTATTATTAATGAATGGAGTTCCACCTCATGAATTCCACAGACTTCTGGAATTTCCTAATTTTTTACGATTTTATATTTCTCCATGACAAATTCACTCTACACAAGAATGTCGCAAACGTAATAAACAATCGGCATTCGTTTGAACTCGATTGAGAGACGAGATCGCAACTGTGAAAACCATCGCTAATGGCGATTGCTTGTACACGTCGATGTTGATGAAATCATATAACGAACGAAGCAAGGCCAGGAGGGAAGGAGGGTGGGGGGTGAAGGGGAGAGTTACACAAAGTCATGCATTTGCAGTTCATCACAAAAGACAGCGCTGCCAGGTAATTTGCGTTCCTCGCGTAATTGTCTGGGATCGAAAAAAAGCTCTTCTGAATTTGAATATTAACATCCGCGACGCGTTATTAAACCGGGAACACAGTGCCAGCGGAAAGTCATTAACATTACGCTACGTGTGAAATAACTTGAAGCCAGATTTCCGGCGACGATGAATTTCAAGTCGATTTCGATAATTGCCTCGTTAATTATTACCGATCAAATGCCAGATAATGTTTACATAAGGTAATTCGAGTTTTTCGACGTTTTTTGTAACTTCATCGAGAGGCATTAAATCTTGGGGGTTTTTTTCGCTGCGTTCTCGATTGGAGTTATTGCCCCGAACGGAATTTACGTGCGTTCTATAGGTTTTCGAGACTTTTTGATTTATTTATTTGAGAGGAAATTTACATGTTTTGATGAGAGAGAACATTTATATCGGGTCCAGTTTTGGATTTTTCGAATTATTTAATAAAATATTGTAAAAATCTTGAATTATTAAACATATGTAAGGGAAAATATTCTAAGCGATAATTGTAAAGAAGGAAAGGAAACCTCAATTTTCCCAGTTTTTTTAAAAAGGAAAATTCGAATTAAGTTTGATTTTGGATTTTTCTAATAATTTATAAGAATTTTATCAAAATCAGAAATTTTTACACATATTTATATGGAATAACTTATTGTTGAAGAAAAAAAGAAAATCTTATTTTTTCAAGTTTTGATATAAAAGAATATTTAAATCAGGTCTAGTTTTGGATAAATTGATTAATTGACTTATTTGAATATCATAGAAATCATCAATTATTACACATATTTTTGCGCAAAAATAATGTACAATAATTGTGAAAGAGAGTGAGAGAAAATCTTTATTTTTACAATTTTCATACAATTAAAATATGAACAAAATATTAAATTATTACACATATTTGTGTGCAAATACGCAATAAAAAACTGAATTGATTGACTCAAACATACACTTGATCGTTAGTTAACTAACAAAATATTTGGTTTACCTAAATAAACTTTTATTTCAGACAAACAAATTTTATTACACTCTAAAAAATTTTATTTCAGTCAAAAAATTTACATTTCTGTTAACTTGAATTTATTTTTCCGAACTAAAAATATTTCACGGTAAAAAAAATTCGTTTGTTTGAAGTAAAGATTATTTTAAGTAAACTAAATATTTGGTTGGTCAAATAACGACCAAACGTTTGCTTAAGACAAACAAATTGGTTTTTCGGTGTGATTATTTGTTTCCTTAAAAAACATTGTCAGGGAAAACAAATAGATGACAATAAAATAGATAATATTTTCTCAAAAATTGATATACAAATATCTGAAATTCTAGAAAATGAGACGAAATCTTCTTTATAAAAAAAAAAAAAAAAATACAAGAAGTCTTTAAAATTTGATAAATCAATGTAGATGAAATTTTCCAGAAATGCATCAAATTACTGAAAATTTATCGAAATTTGAATTGCAATGCAGGAAATTCTAGAAATCTATATAGCAATTTCCAAAATTACTAAATACTTGTAAAAATACTAAAGTATCCTCGCGAATCTCATAAATAACGAAAAAATTGAAGTTTCACAAAAAAATACATAATTACTCGAAAACTATGTAGAAATCATCTTCTTAAAAATTGCAAAAACCTAAATCTTACAATATATAATTCTTCAAATTTTCACAAAAATGGAAAAAATACTGGAAATCTGTATAAAAAGTTTACTAAAAAATTGTTTCGAGTACTTAAAATATTCCATATTTTCATATTACAGAATAAAATTTTATGAATTTGTAGATCGATCTATAGAAATACGTGAAGTCTCTAAAAATACCATAAAACACTACACTGTTATATAAATAACACTGAAAAACCAGTTTAGTTCACTTAAATTAATTTTTAATTCATACAAACAAAGTTGATGAGACTCTGACAAATTTTATTTCTGTTAAAAAAATTGACGTTTCTTCTAGCTTGAATTTGTTTGTCCGAACTACAAATATTTCACAGTCAAAAATTATCACCGTGCAACAAAATTTAAGTTTGAAAAAGTTGATGAGCTCTCATTAGCAAAAATCGATAGTACATGGCCCCAAATGTATGTATGTCGGAGCATTTTCAAAAGTTAGCTCTTGTTTACAAGTAATGAATAATTAAAAATTCTAAATTTAAAATCATATAATTCCCTCAATCTTCATCCGATTTTAAAAACGCAGATAGGAAAATCGCTCTTTTAAATTAGGGAACCTATTTCTTCTGAAAAATTTGCGGAAAGATGCATTTTTTTGAAAGTTTGCAAAAATTTTCACAAAGTTGCATTTTCGGGAAAAAGTTATTAATTATTCATTTTTATTAAAATTTTTATTAAAGTTTATTTGAAATACTCAAGTCTATGAAATATTGAAGTTTACAAAATTTTTATTCAAGTCATTAATTATTATTATTCCCGAGAATGCAACTTTGTGACAATTTTTGCAAACTTTCAAAAAAATGCAAAAATTTTTGCGAAAAATTGCAAAAAATGCAAATTTTTCTGCAGAAATAGGTTTTCCAATTTATAAGAGCGATTTTCCTTTTTTCGTTTTTTAAATCGGAGGAAAATTGAGGGAGCTATACGATTTTTAATTTAGAATTTTTAATAATTAATTAATCGTAAACAAGAGCTAATTTTTGAAAAAAAAAAAAAAAACTTTTGAAAGCTCCGACATGTATGCGTTTAGGGCCATGTACTATCGTTTTTTGCTAATGAGAGCTCATCAACTTTTTCAAACTGAAATTTTGTTGCACATTATTTCTTTTTTTGAACTAACAAAATATTCAAGTCCAGAAATAGATATTTATGCTACAAGGGAGAAAAAGGATGATTCCAACGAGTGCAAAGTTTGGGCACGAGTCGGAATCATCCTTTTTGTCTCGTGTAGCA
>JAPYZL010148756.1:0-33389 GCA_030522825.1 Platygaster orseoliae
TTTTATCCCCACTCCTCGTAAGAGCGCGTTTATTGTTTAAATTTCAAACTTGAATAACTTTTTTGTTTTTGAGTTTTGCAAAAAGTGGTAAAGGACTTTCCGACTTGAAATTGAAAAAGGAATTCAGGATTTTTTTTTATCGCGGACTTTGGGACACCCTGTATTGTAATAGTGTTCTACAGTATATATAGTAATAGTATAATATTAAAACGAAGACGAGTCCAATCTCCAGTGTTTGGCCATCACTTTCGTAAATGTGATTTTTGAATGAAATTTCGCCAGTCCATGTACTATAAGGTCTATGGAGCTAAGCTACAACGGCTACACCCAAACTAATGGTGTTCTAAGGTCGATTCCATCGATCCAGGTTCATTTCAATAAAATATTTGAATTTTGATGATGAATTTCATAATTTGTAATTTCGAGAATTGAAAAACACCAAATAATCGCTTTTTTTGGCGAAGTAAATACGTATTAAATTAGCGCGCAACAGTAGTTTCTAGTAAATTTCATATTTCCCGCGGCAGCCATATTGGATTTCGGATCGTCACAAGTTGTGATCCTTGTGAAACGTTATGGATGTATATACATATATATATGTGTTTTGAATTGAATTGATTGAATAAATAAACGGTCTCGTTGCATCATGTTGTTGTATTGTTTATTATTCGTTGATTAAGAAAATAGCTAAAAAAGTGCAGAAAAGTGTTAAAAATGAAACGGTCGGTGTCTCTTCCACGCCGGGAATCCCAAATTCCGGTCAGAAGCCGACCAAGAAGCTCGTCAGCTGAACCTGATCGAGCTAGCATTGCTCGGTCTAATATTGGTAAATTTTGGATTCAACGTTCATTTAAGTTTGAAAGGAAATTTTTATAAATAACATTATCTTAGGGTCTGTCCATTAATTAATTAATGGATTTTTTTTGTTATTTCGACCCCTACCCCCCCCCCCTTTACTTGCATAAGATTACAGAGATTACAGAAATAGACCTTTTCATAGATTGCAATAGATTGAAAAAACCCTTGCGCATGCGCAGAAAAATGTGGGCATCATACTATGGAACAGGATAGGAAAGCGCTCGTTTTTTTATTAAAAAACGTAAAAGAAGCAAATGCGAATTAAAAATTTACTGAAAAACGTAATTTATCGAATTTTCGGAAATTATGAACAAGTTTGTGTATTCAGATTTATTAATACTTTTTTTTATCTTATTGAGAGGTACAAACTTTTTTATGATATATTCTAAAATTCATAAAATTTCGTTTTTGAGTACATTTGGGTATCAGACTTGATTTATTTTCGTTTTATTCGTAAAAAGAACACATTTTTCTATGCTTCCCAATAGAAAGTTGTCCACATTGTCGGAGCATGCGCAGTTCAACGATGAAAAGGTCTATTGTGGTATTTATTGTGGTACTTTTATGATAAAGCAACTGAAAAGATGTTTTGAATAAGTGATATGTTTATTTATGATATGTTTTGGGTTATGGAGATTCAAACTCCTTCCAAAATTCATAATGAACTCATTATTATTTCAGGAAAAATAGACAAAGTAAGGATGATAAAAAAAAATTCGAAAAATTTCAATACTAAATCATGAAATGAGTAAAATTCAAAGTAAGTTCATAATTTTCAGTTTTTGGAACTCAAAATAATAATTATTCTGACTTGAAGGAATTTTTTCTGAAACTAAATAATAATACAGTATAAAGTCAAAATTTCGTGTAAGAAAAGTTGGAAACAAAATTTTTCTTTAAATAGTGATTATTTGTAAAAAAAGAATCAAATCTACAAATGTTCTAAGCATGTCTAAAAACTTTGAAATTTGGAAATGAAGTTGTAAAAAATTAAGACAGGAATTCACAAAAATATTGAAAATTATTGAATTCTATTTTTTAAAAAATTGAGTTTTTAAAAAATCTACACAAATGGTTTTTATTATTATCAAATAAGGTATCTATCAATATTTGCATTCATAGCATTACATTTTAAGAATTGATATATAAAAATCTGTTAAAATACTAGAAATATAAAAAAATATTAAAAAAGCCTTTTGATTTTCGTAAATACTAATAAAAAAGAAAAAAATACTAGAAATCTTTTCCTACTCAATAACTATATGAAGAAAATTTTCTTGACAATCTAAGTTTATGAAAAATAGACAAAAGTGATGATGATAAAAAAATAATGCATAAAAATCACAATAGGAAATCCAAAAATGATTGAAATTCAAATTAAGTCCAGAATTTTTAGTTTTTATAACTCAAAATAGCAATTATTCTAACTTGAGAAGAATTTTTTCTTGAATGAAATTATAATGTTCGACTATATTCATTAAATAGACAAAAATTTTTAAAGCAACATAGTAAATATAGATGACAATAATAAATATCAAATAATTATAAATAAATAATAAATTACATAGCCCACAAGAAAATTTCAATAATATAACATTAAATACTGAAAATCTGTGTAGCTATAATTTTTTCAAAAATCTTTAAAAATAATCCAGTTATAGAACTTTTAATTTTTATTTATTATATTTTATTATAATACTTTTTATTATAGAAATTTATTTATAAAGTTTTGCGTTACTTTATCAAAATGAAATTTTTATTTTTCAAGGACGATCTTTGGCTGCAGCATCTCCAGGACCTGCATCCCGGTCGTCACGGAATTTTACTTCTCCTGGAAGATCTCCAAATGTTCGAGATAATTCGAGAGTTGATACCAGACCTTTACAGGTGAGAAGTATTCCAAGAAAAAAATTATCATTAATGATAATTCAAATACAAAATTTATAATATGTGACACAATTTGAGAAAATATACCTTAGGGCACCGATCGTTACGGCACATTATCTGTCTTAAAGGCATTAGAAAATAGGCCTAAACGATTTGTACCCTAAGGTATCTTTTCTCCAATCACGTCACATATTTTAATTTCAATTAGTTAATAACATTGATGTGTTTTTGTTTAATATTCAAAAGTCTGAATCATAATTTTAACATAATTTTTTTGATTGCATTGAAAGTTTTATTTTTCAATTGTTCGATAAATGATTTGAAATTTTTCATGGCAAATAGATCTCTACAATAATGTGGTAAATAATAGTAATCAAAAGATTTTCAATACAAATTTTGATGCGGCATGAATTGATTTTTTCAACAAATTTAATTTATATATATATAATACATGCATGTTATTTGTTAATAATAAATCAAACTTGAATATCAATAAAATAAGATTATTTTGGGTAAAAAGTTATTTACCCTACTGAAAAAATCCAATTGTAAAACTGACCATTTCTCCAATTGGAAATCTAATTGGATTGGTTCAGTAGAGTAAAACATTTTTAATTCACAATACCATATTTTATGTTGTTTCACTTTTAATTAAGAAATATTTTATTTAAAACTCACTAATTTCCATTACTAATTCGAGACGATTAGTACTTAAAAAACCAAAACATCCCTGAATGCTTGTTCAACATTCTTACATGCATGTTTTTTTTGCGTGTCATCCAAGTTTGAAATTGCTTGTTGTTCCGCAGGACAAGAACTATCAAACCAGTATGTGCGTCAAAATAGACAATTACTTCAAGTCCATTGGACGATTCGATCTGCTGCTGAAAAATCCAAAAAACATCCCTTTATCAATAACCCAGTTTGTGGAGATGACCACTATACTGTTGGAACACATGACCTTGAAACACAACCTCACACCTGCCAACTACATTGATGAAATACCAAAAATTGCGGAGCAATTAAAGTACAAGGGCATCGTCAAACCGTCTTGGTTGAAAACTCCCTTCTTGCTCAGTGCTCTGCCATACTCTTTAGGCTGGCTCAGCCACTGGGTCACTCTTGTCAACGTCTACTCTAAAATCAAGGAAAAAATTCCCTCCCAGGACGCAATTCCTTTCGCAGGTAAAAACCATGGTTTTTGTAAAAAAATTCCATTTTCTGTTCACTTTTTCCGTACTTAAAACTATAATCCTTGTAATGTTTGCAGTTTCAAGCAGAGTTGGGCATAATCAATTACTTTTGTAACGTGTTTTTTGTATTCATGTTACAGGCGAAACAGCGGTGCAACAACACACGAAACGAGCTCTCCTCAAATTCGGCATCTCCGGCTACTTAAACTTTAATCGAACTTGTTCCAAAGAGTCAGACAGTGGCTCTTCTACTACGTACGAAATCGACGACAAATCCCAAGAACTGTTCGAGCAAATCCAAACTTCTTTGGACCTCCACGACCAAGGAATAGAAGCAATTAACAAAAAGTTATTGGAACGCCAAAAAACCTTGGAATCTCTCAGAAACAACGAAACAGAGTTGAAGGAACAGAAAAATCGCATGACAGAGAAACTCAGAAAGCTGCAAAACGAACGCAATCAATGCTTGCAGTCCATCGAAGCAAAGAAACTCAGACAGTGTCAAGTCGAAAATACTATAATAGAAAAGTTGGAGGGTATCAAAGAATTTGAAACGCAACGAGAGAAAAAGGAAGTGCACATAAATGCTTTAAGAGAGCAAATTAAAAGTCAGGTAATGAGCTGTGAGGAGAGAAACGAGATTTTGGAACAGTGCGTTGAGAAGAAAAAGGAGTTGAAGCAGTACGATAAAAACCTCGAAGTCATGCAGGCAGAGGCGTTTTCTCTCGATATGCAACTTACGAAAATGAATACTTCGCTGGAAAAAAAAATCACTGCGTTCAACGACACCGTTGCGAAGAATTACTCCACGTGTTTAAACTCCACTGGCCAGAGACTGGAAGATTTGCAGTTGCCGGTTTCGCATCTTTCGGATCCGCAAGTTTGGCAGAAAGTCAAAGAGAAACAACAAGACCTGAAAACTTTTTGTCAAGGTCTAAAAGTACAGATAGACGCAAAACGTAACTCTTTGAAAAATCGCGAGGCTAAGTGCAGAGAACTGGAACAAGAACTGGAGAAAGCTGAAAAAATTCGCGATACGCTCAAGTTGAATGCTGCAACTTCAAAACAGAAGATAAAAGAAAGAAATGCGGATTTGCAAAAGCAAATTACGTTTTTGGAGGAAAGTATTGAAAATTTGAAGAAGGAATTTGAGGAATTACAGAACTCTATGCCAGATATGAAAGCAGCGGAAGCTAAGCTTAATAAAGCGCAAGAGGAATATGAAGCGGAAAAAGCAAAATCAGAGCAACATCTTGCAGGAGTCTATAAAATACGAGATATGACCATGGCGAATTTGGAGAAACAATGGAAAGAACTGCTCGACGCACAATTGAAATTGAAGCAAACTCTGGAAAAAGCAGCGAAGAAAGAAGAATGATTAAAATTTAAAAAAAGATTAATGATAAAACTAATGAATTCGTTTACATTCACGCGTTTCGAGTATTACAGTATATGTTCTTTTTTTTTGAGCAAATCATTACTGATCGTATTAATGAAACGGTAAAATGCAAAAAATTCAAAAATTTCCCAATGCGAAATACTATAAAAAATTATCTGCGAATATGTTCTTAGTTTTGTTTCATACATTTCTTTACTTCGAGTGAAGCATTACTGAATTGAATAAAAATGTTACGTGTTAAAAAACAGTCCAAATCGCGAAGGACTTGAAATCCAAACAATGTTTTCTGAGGAAAAAAAACTATGGAGAGTGAGATCTGAAAAATATGTAACTAATATTTTCGTAATAAATGTACTTTTCCACTTTTTCAAAATAATGATAATTTTTCATTTAAAATTGCATACCCAGGGTGTCTACCAGAATCCATTTTCAAAATTCCCTGACTTTTCCCTGACTTCGTCGAATTTTTCCCTGGCTTCAAAATAAGTGCTTATTAGTGTAAAAATTTGACATCTAAGTTTTTTAATGACTTTTTGAAACGGGCAAAAAAATAGGAAGTCAAAACAACAAGAAAAACTTGATGTAATAAAATTTATTAGATATTTTTGTTAAATTTTTCTCAATGTTTGTGTTATCTTGAAGAGCGTTTCAGTTAATGAAACAGGAAATCATGTATTCAACTTGAAAATTTCTCTACCGAACAATTATTTCCTGGCCCTTTTTGAATTACATAAAAAAATTCCCTGATCGGTAGACACCCTAATACCTAATTAGGATTGGACAGTAACAAACTGTTTTTTTCAACTGAAATAACAAATGACTGTATTTCGTGATTATTTTTCGCACTTTTGATATGCGAAAAAATTACAGATCACATCGACGCTCTATTTCTAACGCTTACTAATGAAAATGATAGTATTAGAATTTTTCATTAACCACATATGAGCTAATTTTTAAACTAGTTTGCCAAATACGTAGCGCTGCAATTTTAAGAATTTCAGTTAACATTTCTCGCCTATTACAGCCTTAACAGTTTTTTTAGTGTTTGGAAGAAAAGACTTTGAAAATTTATCGTTTTTGATGAAATGTTTAGTAAAGTCGAAGATTTATCAAGTTAAAATCAATCCGATGTTAGTGACATTCAGAATATCATTTCAGTACAGCTTTTATCATAGAAAAAATTGTTTTGGGGTTTTACAATACACAGAATTGTACACCAAAGGGATATTGCCAAAAATTCAATAGTCTTTTGACAACTAACGTACTTTTTCTTGGATTTTGTGGAAAAGGAAAAACTACTTTTGTGCTTTCATTTTATCACTTTGTCAGTTTATAACCAGAAATATAGCACGTAACTTTCTAAAAATAATAAACAATTCTTCAAATTCTCAACCCTCAAGACTTGAAACATTAAAAAATTTACCGATTCCCAATGAAACTCCCTTATTTGGTACAAGATTCAACATTTACATATATAATATTTAACAAGTAGTGGCGAAATGTGAGATAAAATCTTTGGAACGTTTTAAAGTTATTGGCAATGAAATGGCTCTCAACAAATTTAAACGAGTGTTTGGAATTCGTCTTCCTCCGAGTTCTGGCTTGGAGAAGAACCAAGCGAGTGTCACATTTTGAAGAGCTGGGGAAATTCGTTGCTGATTTCGCGAACCAGCTTTTGGTCTTCTTGGCTCTCCGACGATTCTTCGCAGAAAATCCTTGTAAAACATTTGAGGACATCTTCGGATCGATGTCGATGTTCCTTGTACCCCGAAGTACGCAGTACCCTTCGACACAGCTCCAAATATTGCCTGCGCTGCAGAAATTACCATCAAGAAATTCAATTCAACGCGTCACGAAAAATTCCTCGAATATTCGACAATTTTTGGGGCAAATAAAGACTCTAAAAAATTTTCCATTTACTTTTTCTCCGGGCGCGACGTCCATAAGTTGTCGTAAAATGATGTCAATCAAGACTTTAACGTCATTTGTGTAAAACAACGAAGCCGTTTCATCGGTGCTGAAAAGGTCGATGAATATTTTTAAAACTGAATCTGGCGGGGCTGGCTCGTGGTCGAAAATTCGAACTGGATCGTCTGTAAAATTTATGAAACGGAACATTTTTAAAATAATCAATGTCATCAATGTTATTTCCAAATTCTTAAGTTATGCTTACCTTCCCGGTTTAAAAGGAGAAGAATTTTTTCAGTAAATGTTTTGGCGATTGTCCGTTCTTTCAAAGTATTGATCACAATGTTTTCCGAAGTCGTGAATTGAAGGTTGTAGGAAAGAATAAGATTGACGAATAATTCCGGAATCCGATCTTCCAAATCCGTGTCAGGAGGTTCCTCGATCAAATCCAAAAGAAATGCCATGAAATCAGGACCCAATTGTTCTGAAAATAACAATAATTCAAAATACGATAGTTTTGAAGGGACGAAGTTAAATGTAACTTAAAGTTTATTAAAATTGATTATATGATTTGTTACCTAAATGCGTTATTGGCATTGGCTCTCCCATAGAAAATATCATTGTCAACAATAGAGCAGAATAGTTCAATTTTGGCTCGTTTCTCGAATTGCTCCGCATGTCTCTAGAACGTAAATTAATTATAAATAAGAAACGTTTGGTAAGTTTTCCACAAATTAAAAATGCAAACGTGGAATTCATAAACAACGAAAAATTCAAATTGAGTTTTACCAACTTGAGGAATTTTTTTGCTTGGAAATTACCTGGCTAATTCCATTGGTAAAATACTGTTTAACATAATGGTCAAAATCACAGGATCCAAGCTAGACATAACACCGAAAGATTGTAAAAGCAACTGCCTGATTGTCCATCTAGGCTCCATCTGATAATACTGAATTAATGTCGCGACCCCTTCGTACTGGTCCTGTCTCAGAACATGCCTTGTCACATGAGCATCGGCATTCGTCTGGAACGCAAAATTTACTTGTTTTTATCAAGTTCCAACGTTAGGAATTTCGATTATTCATTTAAATTTTCAAATTTGTTCTATAGGTTACATCAAAACTTTTTACATAAACAAAAAAAAAAGAGCTGTGACTTATGTTCACAAAATTTACAATGTTGAAAAATCACACGAGAATTTTTTTTTTTTAGATTTACCATCAATGATTTAAAACCTCAAAATATCAAATTCAGCGAAGCCCCTAAAAATCGTCGAAAAAAAATTCATTAAATTATCGACGATGAAATTCGTCGTTTTAAAAAAATGTCGAACTTTTATGATTCTTGTAATAAAATTTTTTCTTATAAAATTTTATTTTCCTTAGAAATTTTTATAAAAAATTTTTTTCATAAAATTTGCAGTTCATAAAAAATGTATGAGGCTTGAATATTTTATTATAAAAGATTTGAAATTTCTTATAAAAGAGTTTTACTGGTTTTTATAAAGTTTTTTTTCTTATTAGAATTTTTGATGGTCAATTATATAAGAAATATAATTCTTATAAGAAATTTCTAATTCTTATAGGAATTTTGCCATTTCTTATGAGAATCCAAATTTGAGTGTATAAACATGTTTAGAAAATTCCTTGTTAGGGGCTTCGTCGAATTTGTTTTTTCAAGGTTTTACATTATTTATAGTAAATTTATGAAAATAATTTTCGTGTGATTTGTCAACGTTGTAAACTTTGTGAACATCTGTGACTTCCGCTTTGCAAGCATCGATCGCTATGGCATATTTTCGAGCTGATCTGCTAATTTTAAGTGTTTGTCACGGTCGTATGGCTGAGTGTCGCTTCTGATGCGCCGATTTCCGGCACGCACGGTCGAGTGACACTACGGCTTGTCGAGCCGCGTGGAAATTAATTTCCAAATTTGTTGGTTGTAAATTATAAACGAATAATAGAGCTTTCATTACAAACGGCACTGCAATCGCTATGGCGTATTTTCGAACTGATCTGCTAATTCTAAGTGTTTGTCACGGTCGAGTGATACTACGGTTTGTCGAGCCGCGTGGAAATTAATTTCCAAATTTGTTGGTTGTAAATTATAAACGAATAATAAAGCTTTTATTACAAACGGCACTGCAGTTTCGCAGTTAGCCTATAAAAAAAAAAAAAAAGAATTTTTTATACTAACCAAAATGGAAGTAAGCTCTTTAATATATTCTACAATAATCGATTCGTCCTCATGAAGCATCCAACTTCTTTGTTGAGAATCCTCTTTACAAGAAGTCAATTCAGTGAAAATAACATTTAACCTATTTGCGTCGTAAGTTTCTTCGACAGTCATTTTCGAAGCATTCAACGGAACCTGCAAAATAATGAACCTGAAATTAATGATTGGTTAAAAATTCATCGTAGATTTAAATTAAACGAGTATAAAGGAATAACATGGAATTCGAATTCAATTTTAAAATTTATACCTGAGGACTGAAAAAAATTACTACCTGGAGTTGATGCAGCACAGCTTCGAAATAATGACCTAGATGTTCTGGCAAAATTTGCCTCAATCCTGAAACCACTATAGTCACAGCGACCTTGGACATCTCGTAGCTGAGTTGAGTAGTTCTTCGCACTTCGTCCAAAAGTAAATACGCAGTTCTCGAATTAACGTCGACTAGGCTGGCAGACCTGCTTTTCACTGGAGACAATGGAGGCTCGTTCGACGACGATCTACAAGCGCAATCATCAAAACTTTGAAAATTCATTAACAATAATCCAAAACTTTACTTTCATGAATGTTTCAAGAAGCTGTCAGTATGATTTCGTTTTTTTTTCTATTTTTAGATCTCAGACTTCAGGAAAAAGGGTATGAAAAAAAATCTCAACCTAAAATTATTCTGCGAAGCGCTTTCATGGATTTTGGAACTCTGTCGAAACACTTCGGACTTTGTCTGCCTCGGCAACGAATGTCTGCGTTTTTCGTTCTTGGCTTCATTTTTTTCGATTTTGGCTTTGTGTTCAGTCTTTTCTACTTCACGCATAGTCATTTGTGCAGTTACGTAGGATGCGTTGCTTGGAGCGCTTTTTACTTGATTGGATTTTACAAACGAAGGATTCTCATCTTTGTCAGGCGTCGTGTTCCCAAAGTCGGGTGGCATGGGTGCCTGTTTTTTTGGTTTCCTCCCTAACTCGGCTTGCCTTTTTCTTTCCGTCAACCGTAAAATCAGTTCTTGTTTGTTTATTGTTATGGACCCTTCTGGTTGGCTTTCACTTGATTTGAGCATGTGTAGGCATTCGTCTAAGAAGTCAATGAGGAACTGTGGTTGTACCTGCAAGAGTTTACTTTTGCAAGAAAGTTTGTCTGACTGAAAAAATCCAATTAGAGAAATGGTCAGTTTTTCAATTGGATTCCACTTGGATTTTTTCAGTTAGATGCTTTCAAGTCTTTCAAAGGTTCATGCTAGTTATACTTTTAAATTGATGGATATATGCTGGAAAGTGCTGAAAATTTGCAAAATTCAAAAAACTTACAACTTCTACTAAATGCTATCAAATTCTTACAAATTGAGTAATTCAATGAAAGTCGGTACAAAATCTTATGGTTCTAAAAACACGAAAGTGGGACACCGAGATTTATTCTCTAACCTTTACAGTTGTCACGTAATTCGATGGTATGTATCCAACTTGCCCAGCTTTGTTAACAATTTGCCACCAATTTTTTTGTTTTGTATTCGCTTGATACAAAACGAAATAATCGTTTTCTTGAAAACTGAGGGTTTTCGCGAAATTCGCTTCAAAGTCATATAATGCCTTGAGCATTTCATAATTTTCTGAAAGTATGTAACCAGAAGAACTAGATTAAATTTTATAGAAGTATTTTGAGAAATTTTAATAAATTGACGGAATGACAGTTTCAAAAATTTATTATATGAGCAATGTATTGGGAATTTCATAATTTATTTAAACATTTCTAATCAGAAAAATTAGATGAAATTTCATGCAAGCATTTTGGAAAATCATAATATATTGAAGGAATAATTTTTTGAAAATTCGGATGAATAGAAAACCAAGAAAATTAATTTCATATAAAATATTTTATTAATTTCATAATTTTATGGAAACAAAATACAAAAAAACGCTAGTAACTGTGATTTTTTTGAAAAATTGCCAAATTTTTATAGAAAAAATTCGTTTTCATAAATTGATATTACAAAAACTTTATAAAAAGTTTCGATATTTGTAAAAACAGTTTTATAAAAAATTTTATTTTCATAAAACAAAGCATATAAAATTTCGTACTTTATAAACAATGTTATTAAAGTTTTATAAAAACCGATATTTTTATAAAAATAGTTTATAAAAAACAGACTTTTTTTGTAGAGATTTTCATAAAAATCAGTTACTACGGAAATTGTAATAAATTAACAGAATGACAGTTTCAAAAATTTATTACACAAGCAACGCATATTGAGAATTTCATAATTTATTTAAACATTCCTAACCAGAAAAAAAGATAATATTTCATGCAAGCATTTTGGAAAATCATAATAAATCGAAGAAATAATTTTCTAAAAATTTTAATCAATAGAAAACTAAAAAAATTGGTTCCACGTCAAATACCTTAAGAATTTCATAATTTTATGGAAACAAAATATAAAAAAACGCTAGTAACTGTGATTTTTTTGAAAAATTGCAAAATTTTTATAGAAAAAATTCGTTTTCATAAATATTAATATTACAAAAACTTTATAAAAAGTTTAGATTTTTATAAAAAATTTTATTTTCATAAAACAAAGTATATAAATTTTTGTACTTTATAAACAATTTTATAACAGTTTTATAAAAATCGATATTTTTATAAAAATAATTTATAAAAAACAGACTTCTTTTATAAAGCTTTTTTTAAAAATCACAGTTACTAGGGAAATTGTAATAAATTAATTGATTAACAGTTTCAAAAATTTATTACATGAGTAAAGCATATTGATAATTTTATAATTTATTTAACCTTTTGTAACCAGAAAAATTAGATAATATTTCTTTCATGCAAGCATTTTGGAAAATCATATAATAAATCTTTGAAATAATTTTCCAAAAATTTGAATCAATAGAAAACTAAGAAAATTGGTTCCACGTCAAATATCTTAAGAATTTCATAATTTTATGGAAACAAAATACAAAAAAACCCTAGTAACTGTGATTTTTTTGAAAAATTGCCAAATTTTTATAGGAAAAATTCGTTTTTATAAATCGATTTTATAAAAACTTTATAAAAAGTTTCCATATTTGTAAAAACAGTTTTGTAAAAAATTTTATTTTTATAAAACGAAGTATATAAAGTTTTGTACTTTATAAACAATTTTATAAAAGTTTTATAAAAATCACAGTTACTAGGGAAATTTTCATAAATTAAATGACAGTTTCAAAAATTTATTACATGAGCAACGCATAATGAGAATTTTATAATTTATTAAACATTTGTAACCAGAAAAATTAGATAATATTTCATGCAAACATTTTGAAAAATCATAATAAATCTTTGAAATAATTTTTCAAAAGCTTGAATCAATAGAAAACTAATAAAATTGGTTCCACGTCAAATACCTTAAGAATTTCATAATTTTATGGAAACATAATACAAAAAAATTATAATAAATTCAAGAAATGACAGTTCCAAAAATCGCCAAACCTTTATAACAACCCACAAAAATCGATTTCTTGAATATTTTATGCACACAATTTACTTACCTAACCTCACGTAATTTTCTCCCATTGTTAATTAAAACCGAGTATTATACAATGTCAGCATTTATGGACAACGCCCAGGCAAATACTGGATTGGCAAGTTTCGATCTACCGACAACTTCTAATTGACGGTTTACTTTCATTTCGCTATGGCATTTTTTGTCGCATAATATATATTACACCCGCGGCAAATTGGCGAACGATTTGCCAACGGAAAGTGCGGAAAGTGTGAAATGCCTTGCTCACAGAAATTGCGGAAGCACACGAAACAAGCAGTCGACGCAAAACAGTTGAATTGTTTATATCTCGACTATTATTCACTTTTTCCGAGCTGATTTTCACTGATTTTATGATTTCAAGCTATAATTTTTGCAGCTGCCATATATCATATGTTGTTGACATTTCCAGCGCTTCATCGAAAAATCAATTTGACAGTTCGAAAATGTATTTTTTTTTTGCAAGCAAAAGCGGTCATTTTTTTAGTACTAGACTAGAAACTGTTGTGCGCTTCGCCCGTTAATTTAACACGTATTTACTTTGCAATTAAAATTAAAAAAGGCAATAATTAGGTGATTTACAATTCTAAAAATTACAAATTATAAAATCCATTATAGTCAATCCATTAGTCAATCCAATCCAATAAATCCATTAGTCAAATATGTCATTGAAATGAACGAAATGAACCAAAACGCAATGAAATTCCATTCGATAAAATATTCAAATTCAAATGTGAGCGTTAAAAATGGCCGTTCCCCATAAAAAAATATGGCCGCACCCATGAAAACAATGGCCGCGCCCAATCGTGTACAGTTATCTACATTATCTGCACAAATCAATAAATTGAATAATTGTTTTGTTCGTTTCGTTTGTATGCACGAGTTCGTGAAAGCGGGAAAGTAAACACGGAATTTGTTTGTTTTTGAAAATGGACTGGGAAACATTTTGCCGAAATCTACCTAAAATAGTATTGATTTTTCATCTTATATCATCTGAAGCATATAATTATCTGAGATATTTTGAAGATATGCATTTTTATAATTCTAATAATATTTTATATTTTTTATAATAAGTTTGTCATGATAAATTATGTAATTATAAATTCCACAATTTATTACAATGTTTGAATATTTTTTAAAATTCTAATAATGCTAATATAATGCAGTTTTATTGAATTTTAATCATCTTAAGCATATAAATATCTAAAACATTTTGAAGATATGAATTTTTATAATTTTAATAAAGTTGAATATTTTTTTAAATTTTCATTTGTTACTATAAATTATATAATAATAAAATCCAGAAATTATTATAATGTTTAAATATGTTTTATAATTCTAATAATTCTAATAATGCGATTTCACTCAATTTTAATCATCTTAGCATATAAATATCTAAGATATTTTGTAGATATGAATTTTCATAATTCTAATAATGTTTTATACTTTTAATGTTTTTTTATTACTATAAATTCCACAATTTATTTAAATGTTCGAATATTTTTTAAAATTATAATAATTCTAAGAATGCAATTTCACTCAATTTTATAATCATCTTAAGCGTATAAATATCTAAGATATTTTGAATATATGAATTTTTATAATTCTAATAATTTTTTATAGTTTTTATGTTTTTTTCTTATTATGAATTATATAATTATAAATTACACAATTTATTATAATGTTCAATATTTTTTATAATTCTAATAATGTGATTTCCCTCAATTTTAATCATCTTAAGTATATAAATATCTAAGATCTTTTAAAGATATGAATTTTTATAACTCTAATAATATTTTATACTTTTTATGTTTTTTTGTTATTATAAATTCTGTGGTGTCCCGACATAACCGAATAAGTCCACTTTGCCATAAGGCTCATTTTACATGATATTCTGAATAAATTTTGAGCCTTATAGCAAAGTGGACTTATTCGGTTATGCCGTTATAAACTTTACAATTTATTATAAGGTTTCAATATTTTTTATAATTCTAATAATTCTAATAACAATGCGACTACACTCAATTTGAACAGGAACTGCACGCTCATTTGAATGGTTCTCTAAGCCGGAAAACGCTGAAAAAACTTTACAAACTACAAAATCCAGAGAAAGAGGATGATAATTTCTCTTTAGAATTAGATGAATGCTCATCTTTATCTAAGTATGGTTAAGTATAGCAGTAGTAAAAAATTTAAGAAAATAAAAATTTTTCTGAAAATAATTTAAAAATTGAATAAAATAATTAAAAACTGAAATTTTAATTCCCCTTAAAACTTTTTGAAGAAAAAGATTGAAAACAACTTCTTTTCAGTAATATTTGGACTCAAATTTCAGAACTAACAATAATAAAATCTTATAATCAAATATTTTAATCACATCCCACCAAAAAAAAGTCTTTTACTGCATGCCACTAAATATGCATTTAAAATAATTTTATCCTTTGATAATTTTTTTAAAATTTTATTATTCACAATAGAATGATTTTTATCACTATTAATTGTAATATTATATTATAAAATTATAATTTTAATTATTTACAATAATTTTATTATTTTGAACGCTCAATGAGAGAATTATTTTTAATTAATAATTTTTATTTTTGGATATAAATTCGTTTATAAAAAAAAATATTTTTTTCTAATAACTGGATTTTGCAGTTTTTTTGAGATGTTTGATTTGACATACTCGTTGACGAATACAGCACAGGCAATTTACATAGCAGCAAAAGATGTCATTGAGGAATTCTGTAATGACAACGTGATTTATCTAGAAATCAGAAGTACACCTCGTGCTACTGAAACACTTATGACCAAAAGGGAATATGCAGAAGCAGTTATTCGCGCTATTAAGTAATAAGATAATCCTTGTGATTTTGATTCTCATAAAAACCTTATCAAAACTTTTCTGGTAAAAAATTTGCTTCATAAGAAATTTTTGGTTTTCATAATTTTTTTCATTAATAGTAGATTGTGTACCAAGGCCGCAAAGTAGGCTTTTGTCGTACAGGCAGAATTTTCAGTTTGAGGCAATACTTTTTGCAAAACACTCTGCAAAAAAGCAACATACTGTACATACAGTATTTTAAGTATTTACTATACTTGAAAAACATTTTTTTTCTTAATTTTCAAAAATAATTTTTTTTCGAAAAACAAGTTTTTTTGAAAAACAAAATTTTTCTGTAAAAAAATTTTTCAAAAAAAAAATTTTTTTTAAATAATAAATTTTGAAAAAAAAATTTTTTTGGAAAAAAATTTTTGGAAAACAAATTTTTTGAAAAAATAGTTCTTTGAAAGGAATGCATTTTTTGGAAAAAATTTTTATTTTTTTTTAAACGTGTTTTTTGCTCCCAAAAAACAAGAGGAAGCAAAAAACGGCACATGCACAACAAAGCAGCGCACAGCTGTTTACTTTTCCGGCTTAGGCCAGAAAAGTAAGTACTATACGTCAAAAGGCTACTTTGCGGAGGCTCTCTGAGTACGAAATACTTTATTTTGCGGAGTGTTTTGCAAAAAATTTCTTTGTTAATTTTTCAGGTTTTGCATTTTTTATTATCAATTGAGGTCTTGATTTTTTTTTTCAAAGATTGAAAAATTGTTTATAAAAATTCCACAGTCTATAAAAAATACAGAGCTTAAATGTTTCTTTATAAAAAAATTTATAGTATATTACATTACTAGAACGATAATAGTATATTTCTTGACTAGTGTGGAAAAATTTTTTTAACGAATCTTTGTTGTACAGTACGAGTACAGTAATAACGTTTTTATACCATGAAACGATACGATTATGACGCTATAACTGTTCTAGTACTGTAAAATTTTTTTATGAAAGTGTCACTGCTTTTTACGAGAAAATTTTTTTTTATAAAACTCAAAATCACTTTTTTTGAATATTTTATATCAGTTTCTGTAAAAGATAGTTAGAAAGTTAAAAATTTCATTTTTATTTACTTTTTCTCAAATCAGCGATATTTTTAAGGATTAAAAAAACTTAATTTTTATTTTTGGAAGAGACTGTGTAAAAATAAATCTGTTATGGTAATATTAATTTCAATATTCAAAAAGGGACAGTGAAATGGAAGGCCTGAATATTACGGTAAAATTTTTGATATCCGTCAACCGAAAACAAGGGAAAAATGCTGCAAAGGAAAACATGGAACTGGCAATCGAATTGCATCAAGAATATCCAAATTACGTCGTTGGTATAGATCTGAGTGGAGATCCGACTCAAGGAGATGCATTTATAAAATTAATGACTCGCTGCAAACAAGCAGGGCTGAAAATATCAGCACATTGTGGCGAGGTTATTTGAAGAAAAATTGTTCTTTCATGAAAAGTTGTTCAAATTGCTTACAAAAAATATCCTTCATTCACAAAATTGGTTAATCTTTACAAACTTTATCGATTTTTTTTCACTAATTTTTTGTTTATTTAAATTTTTAAAAAGGTGGCCAACAAAAACGAAGTTTTAGACATTCTAAGCTTCAAACCTGATAGATTGGGTCATTGCACATGCCTTCACCCAGCTTTAAATGGCTGCGAAGAACAATTTTCAAAATTGTTAGAATCTGGCATTCCAGTAGGTAAGTATTAGCATTGAAAATCTCAGTTTAAATTATACATCGAGCATTTTTTTTATTTTATAAAATAAAAAAAAAATGTATGAATTAAAAACTTTTTACTCTCCCCAGAATTGTGCTTGACGTCCAATATCAAGTGTAAGACTGTTCCATCGCTATCAGAGCATCATTTTCAATATTTGTACAAAGCAAAACATCCTGTTTGCATAGCTGTACGTTGAATTTCAAAATGGATTATCTCGAAAATCTATACACATTGTAATCAATTGTTTTTTGTTAATTTCAGACAGACGATAAAGGCGTTTTCAACACAACTTTATCCGAAGAATTCGATTTGCTTCGAAAAAATTTCAACCTGTCCAAAGAACAATTGAGAGACTTTTCTAGAGAATCAGTGAAATATACCTTTGCTACTGGTGAAGAAAAAAACAAGCTGTTTTTTCAAATCGATAATTTTCAATTGTGAAACCTTTGATTTTCATGATGTAAAAAAGTTGCAATAAAATAATCTTCTTCAGTTTTTTTTTTATTTATTACAAATAAATATCGCACAGATCAAAAAGTTAATTTTGTAAAACTTTATTAAGTCTTTTGCTCATGAAATAAGGTTTTGATGGAGAACCGTCATTTCGCTCGCAATCTTCGAGGAAACAGAGGAAAAGCGTATCAATCGCCGCCGATTGCACCGAGAAGAAAAGACTGCATGCCAAGTAGGAGCCAATGACAACCAAAATAACGGGAACAATTTTGTGATTTAGAGGGTGGTCTATAAAACTTTCCAAGTAGTACCACGTGAAAAGTCCGGCAATTAACGTTATCGACATTTTTCCCATCCACAAAACGAATGATGTGATCTAAGGATAATTTTGTATCTTATTAGCCAGGGCAACCAAAAATATTTACGATAAAATGCAAAATATTCATTTATTTATGCATTTTTTTTATTTAGCCTTTTTTAGAGTGTTTTTCAAAGTAACTTTATAAATATTTTATAAAATCATGTTATAAAAGATAAATAAAAACTACATAAAATATTTATGAAGAATTCACAACCTTATAAAAACTATTAAGACGACTCGGAAGCTACTGTAGTGAGAGAGAGATGCATAGAATGGAAACTGAATGAGAGGAAGAAGGACGAAAAGAGAAATTCCGAGTCGTCTTAAAGAATATAAATAAAGATTTTATTCAATATTATTAATAATAAGAGTTACTTAAATTCTGTACTTGTTCTGGGATTTTCATTTAAAGTTTGTTAAATATAAGTAAGTATAATGTATAACGTTGAAAATTCAAAAAACTGATTTAGGATTTCAAATAATAATTAAAAATATCTATGAAGAATTCACAACCTTGTAAAAACTATTAAGACGACTCGGAAGCTACTGTAGTGCGAGAGAGATGCATAGAATGGAAACTGAATGAGAGGAAGAAGGACGAAAAGAGAAATTCCGAGTCGTCTTAAAGAATATAAATAAAGATTTTATTCAAAATTGCTATTAATAAGAGTTACTTAAATTCTGTACTTGTTCTGGGATTTTCATTTTAAGTTTGTTAAATGTAAGTTAGTATAATGTATAACATTTAAAATTAAAAAAACTGATTTAGGATTTCAAAATACTTTCCACTGAATTTACGTACGAGTTAATAAATTTCTTATGAACATGTTTATTTATATCAGTTTAATATATTAGTTTACTCATATTAATAACAGTTTACATAGAAAAACTTCTGAATTCTTAATAATTAAAATTAACAATATTCTTGATAGTGCAACGAAAAATCTACAATAGCCAAAATATGCATTTTTTTCAAGAATATGTAAAAAAACATTTTAAATAACTCTTAGTCATAAATTTACACTGACCTTGTTCAACACGATGACTCTCAAAATATTGCGCATAAGAAGATTGAAAGCGTCCAGCGCAGAAATAAGAAAATTTTTGCCATGAATCGAACACATTATGTAAGCGTTGTCGTTCAAGACTTTCAGAAATTTGTCTAGGAGCCAGAAACAACATTTGCAGGCCTTGACAACGACGACGACTCCTGAGTTCTCGCCATAAACTCTTGATTTTTGTCGAACGTATTCCAAGATGTTTCGAATAATAGTACAAATCGTTATTAACACTGAACCAAAAGCGGCTGTACCCATATGATATCTGAAAATTTGGAACACGTGGAAAGTTGAATTTTAATAAAATATAAATAATTCGTTGCCGACCATTTTCCCGAAAGGTCTTTTTTCTAACGGCCTTTCTCCCGAAAAACCATTTTCCCGAAGAGTTTTTAATTTTCCTGAACCGGAAATTTTCCTATTAGCCTAATGTCTAGAAATGCCATGGTTACGCATTTACGATTTTTAAATTTCAAAACTGTAATAAAAATGTAAAATTAATAAATAAAATTGAAAATAAAAACTTTTTCATTTTGAAATAAAATAAAATTTATAATTTTGAAATTTAAAACTTATACCAGCGTTGCCAGACGGCGGTTTTTTGTCCCTTTCCAGCGTCGAACCAGACGTAAGCTTGTCCTTGTTTCTGGCGCTTTTTACGTTATAATCTGGGAACGCTGACTTATACCATCACTCTTTTTATTGAAGACTCTTCTTATGAAATTCATGAATGTATACAATTGAAATAAAAGTGAAATTCCAACCGAAGTTCGGAAATTAATACTTTCGGGAAAATTGTCGTTCGGGGAAAAGTACTTTCGGAAAATAATACGTTCGGAATAATGACATTTCGGGAAAATGGTCATTCGGGAGCTTGGATTCGGGAAAATGACCGGGAATCTAAATATTACCTGATAGTTCTCCAAATGCTGACGATAAGAGTGAAAAATGGGACATCTTTTTTGTTGAAAGTCCAGTACCACGTAGCGAACTAATAAAAAAAAGAAAATAGCAATAAGAAAACAAAATAAATCCTCTTCAGTTTTACATAATTTTTGCAATGAAGACTAGTAATGGCTGTTTTTTATTCACAAACAACTCACAGTTCCAGCCAAAATCATGTGGCCTACAGCAGCGATGAAAAAGTAAAGCCAATAAAGGGCCACAAAGTTGACGCCATGCATGTAGTTAATAAACCAAGGCCTTTTGAGTCCAAGATAACGACACTCAGCCGAACTACAAATATCCTCATTCTCTCTGCAATTTTCCTCGAACTCTTTGGGAATGCACTCAGAGTTGTTTTGATAATTAATCAAATCATTACAAAAGCACTTCCCCTCTTCATGAATTTCATATCGATAATTCGGCGATGAAATCGAGAAAAGGAAAACAGCAATTGCTATCACGCAAATTACAACGCCTATTTGCAATATCCATGGGAAAATTGGAAATATCAGAGTAGATAAAACGCTCGTCACAGCTCTGAAAAGTCGATGAAAATTAGTGATCTTGGAATTAGTAGAGAATAGACATCGATAAAAATGATCTTTTACTCACCTACTCGATTCTTTGATAAGCTGACAAGCCAGGAATATCCTGTTCCTGAGAAAGATTGTGCTGAGCACGACGATTATAAGAATCGCACTGCACGCTATCAATCCAATTAAATTCCAATTATTATCATTCTCCGAGTACATCTGATATAGATGGTAATCAGCACAAGCCAAAAGTACACAAACTGCCAAAATTGTAGAGTATACGAAAGGCGTGACGAGACACTTGAGAAGCAGCGAATACACAATACACAGTACCGTACTGGCAGCTACAAAACCAAAAATGTATTGCCTGAAAACAATTCAAAAAATATTTTCAAAATCATTGTTTTAACCAAAAAATCGAAAACTTTTCCATACCATGTGTTTTTCACGTCCTGCAAGACTTCATCAAAAAATTTTTCACTCTCAACAATTGATTTCACCACGGAAATAAATTTTTCGACTTTTTCTTTGTCCATTATTGTTGTGTTCAATTGGTTCCAAATACTGGGTAAACATCGATTTATGACCGGCTCGCTCTCAAAGTAAAATCTAGCGCATTTCCTGTCATTCACAAGCTTGTCAAGTTGTTCCTTAGTTTTGACGGTCGAGAGAATTTTTTCTGACGTGCAAATCATTTTTTCTTTCAAATTTTCCAGAGATGTATCGGAATCCGTGAATGGGTAAAAGAAATTTTCCGAGGGACATTTTTCCCTGCATACACTTTCAGTTTGACACTTATGAATTGACAGGCAACTGGTCATGTCAATGAAGACTAGAAATTTAGCGTCTTTCACTTCTGGGTCTTCACCGCATTTTCTTCCGCTGCTGTCAGTTGGCACTATCAAATTTTGGAGGTTTCCTTCAAGTATTGCTAGAATTTTCCAAAATTACAAGGTTATTGAGAATAAAATTGCAAGTTGAAAAATTTTTTTGAATTGTACCATAATATCCTACAAAAACCCAGCTGCTGACGAAGAAAATAAAAATAAGTAAACAAAAAACATCCGTGCATGACCTTTTTTGAAGAGGCCCTCTCCAATGAGGATCAAACTTATACTTTTCTCCTGTAAAAATTTGTAAAATTATGCAAAAAAAAAAATAATAATAATAAACAAATCAAGCAATTCACCATAATTATTTTCCTCCATTTATAGTTTGCAGGAAAACACTGTCACGTGAATTTACAATTGCCAGACTGACGCAGAGCAAAATAAACATCTTTCGATAGTCTTTTTTTTTTGCACTTATCTTATCTTGGCGATCAGTTCTAATCAAATTGTTATCTTGGCAAAAACGCATTAAATTATCAGTCCCTTGCAAAAATAAAACAAAAACAAAAAAACACTGCGATTGAATATAAAGTCCATAATTTATTTTAGTATTTACAATCATTCATATTCTCATTTTTGCTGAGGCAGGAATCGACTCAAAACTCCAAACTTTTTCTGCTCCTTCTTGAATTCTTTTTCTTCTTTTTGTTTCTTTTCAATAGCTTCTTTCCTTGCTTCCTGTAAAAAAATGCAATATTCCCGTATAATTTGTCGAAATGAATCCAAATATTTTTGAAGTGGAACACTTCTTTTCCCGGGGGGTAAATCCGTAAAGACAGCGTCACGCTCTCCGCATCACACTGTCAAGTACTAGTACATAATAGCGATGAATGTATTGGCGAAAAGTTGGCGTTTGGACGATAGAGATCATTCACAAATATAATAAATTAATGATGAATTGTTAATTATTATTCTAATTAATTGTTTTTCATCTTTTTTGAGTTTATTATTTTTAATTTTTCACGCATATTTTTTAACACTCATTTTTATTTTAGTAAACTTGATTTTTTTAGACAGTAACAGAAATATTTTTTTAATGGATAACAAGGACAGCTGTTATAGACATTTATATTTATTGCATTATTGCAAATTACAGAAAGCCAACAAAATAACGCGGTGTTTTCATAGTTTTTTGGGTTGCTGATTATGGATTTCACATTGATTTTATGAAATTATTTTGTTTAAGCAAATTATTAAAACAAATTTTTAAACAATTTTATTTTTACAATATATATGTACATTTCATGGTTTTTTAGGTTGCTTCACAATATATATGTCCATTTCATGGTTTTTTAGGTTGCAATGTTTGAATTTGATATTGTTTTTGGAAATATATTTGTGTTTGAAAAATTTATTTTAACAAATTTATTAACAATCTTATTTTCACAACATATATGTCGACTTCATGGTTTTTTAGTTTGATGAGTTAGAATTCAACATAGTTTTTGGAAAATTTTTTTGTTTAAACATTATATTTAAACTAATTTTTTAACAATCTTATTTTCACAACATATATGTCCATTTAATGGTTTTTTAGGTTGCTGAGTTGGAATTTGACATTGGTTTTGTAAAATTTTTTGTTTAAACAATCTGTTTAAACAAAATTATTAACAACTTATTTTTACAATATATATGTCCATTTCATGGTTTTCTGGGTTGCTAAGTTTGAATTTGACTTGGTTTTGTAAAATTTTTTTGTTTGAACAATTTATATAAACAAATTTACTAACAATCTTATTTTCACAACATGTATGTCGATTTCATGGTTTTTTGGGTTGATGAGTTAGAATTCGACATGGTTTTTGTAAAATTCTTTTGTTTAAACATTATATATTAAAATTTTTTTGTTTAAACATGATTTAAACAAATTTTTTAACAATCTTATTTTCACAATATATATATTCATTTTATGGTTTTCTGGGTTGCCAAGTTTGAATTTGACATTGTTTTTGTAAAATTTTTTTGTTTGAACAATTTATACAAACAAATTTACTAACAACCTTATTTTCACAACATATATGTCGATTTCATGGTTTTTTGGGTTGATGAGTTAGAATTCGACATTGTTTTTGTAAAATTTTTTTGTTTGAACAATTTATATAAACAAATTTACTAACAACCTTATTTTCACAACATATAGGTCGATTTCATGGTTTTTTGGGTTGATGAGTTTGAATTTACTACTGTTTTTGTTTAAACATTCTATTTAAACAAATTCATAAAAAACCTCATTTTCACAATATACATGTCCTTATCGCATTTTTTAAGGTTGTCGAGTTTGAATTTGACATTGTTTATGTAAAATTCTTTTGTTTATGTATGTTGTGAAAATAGAATTCACAACATATATGTCTATTTCATGGTTTTTTGGGTGGATGAGTTAGAATTTGACATTGCTTTTGTTCAAACAATCTTTTTAAACAAATTTTTGCACAATTTTTTAATGGATAACAAGGACAGCTGTTATAAATAGACATATTTATATTCATTGCACGCGGTGTTCGACTTCTACCGGGTGTCCAACGACACACACCCAAGTTTTTTTAATACAGAAAGAAAAATACTCACTCTCCGTGCGATTTCTCTCAGCGCTTTTTTGCTTTTGATGATTTTCGCCGTCCCTATTTTCTTCGGCTTTATGCGCTGTAAATAAACAAATTCAAGTAGAAAAAAGAATCAGTTAATAAAAAAAAACTCTTAAAACTAACCAAAATTTTCTTCCTGTCTTTAGCTTTTTCTTCAGGAGTAGACACATCCATTTCACAAACATCTTTTGGATCCAAAGTGATCAGCTCGTGATTTATTTTGCCAAGCAAGAGCTTCACTTCGTTCTCAGTTCTTTGCTGTTTAGTTTGGAATGGATTTGCTTCAATTCCGTCAAAGTTGGGCTCGCCCGCACCCGGAACAAGCATAGAAGTGAATCCTTTTGCTGTTCCTATGCCTAAAACATCTTCGTAAGGGCAAAAAGATAGTTTTGACACGTTCCAATTTGGCGTGTGTCTCATGTATTTCTGGAGTTTTCCCGATGATTCCCTGAAAATATATTCGACTTTTGTAGCTGATTTTTTAGTAACTCGAAATTTAGAACACATTGAAATTCACTTGAAAACTTCCACGACGTTTCCCATTCCAACACCCAAGAGTCCTTTCTGACTGTAAGCGAGATTTTGGACAGGAGATGACACGATGGCTTGATGTACTGGACCAACCAACTGTCGAACGTCCCAGACTTTGACGTATCTGTCAGGAGAAGTCGTGGCCATGTAAGTCCCATAGGGATGAACAGCGCAAGCACTGATCCCGTTTTTATGACACAACATTTTTGCTAAGGCCTGCTTCGAGTTAGGCGACCACATGGAAATACATCCGTTACTGGTTCCGACGCAAAGTGTGGCGTTTCCTGGATTTTGGGTCATTACCTGTAAAATTTGATTCAGATGATTGAACTAGCTATGCACCTGCAACGAAAAAGTGCAACGAAATTTGGGCCTTAGTAATGAGGCTCAAATTCCAGGGTCCCAATTCATCAGGCCCAAAAATAATTTGGGCCTTGTAAATTTTGGACTTATTAATTGGGCCATAGATTACAAAGTCCGATTTAAATTAATTGAATTTAATGAAATTTAATTGGTTGAGGTATTATTTGAGGTAAAACTTGTCACTTGTTTTTTGGAATAAATCTAATTCACTCCTTGGCAATGGAAAAAAGGGAATAAGGAATATTCCAATATTTATTCCATTACTATACATGTCAAATGCATTCCTTAGAATTAATAAAAATATGAAATATTTACGTTGATCCTCCCAATTTTCGAATCGAAATGAGCAACAATTTCTCCTATCGATACGTCGAGCCAGGTTAAATGTCCTTTTGTTCCCGAACTGGCTAGAAGAAAATGATAGGGCAAAAACTCAAGCCGAGTTGTGTCCTCCATTTTTTTTAAACAATGGAGTTCGATTCCTTGATTGTCATAGATGTAAACCCATTTTTTTTGAGACACAGCAAACATTGTTTCTGTATGCAACCAACAGACATCGTGCACAGATTCCATGACGTTTATCTCGCATGATAGTTTTTTCGCGATCCAATCGAAAGCAGCAACATGACCTGTCGTTGTTAATTCCCATTATTTTTGGAAATTCGGTGTAGTTTTTTTAAAGTGTTTTTATCAACTTGATGAAATATTTGTGTTTTAGAAATTATTATAAGTTGTATCTTTTGAGTTGCAAACTTTTTAGCACCAAATATAGCTGAAAAAAGAGTAATTTTGAAATTCGAAACTCAAAATTTGTAATTTTCAATTTGTTTATTTTTAACAAAATTTAAATATTCTGACATTTGAAACAGAAAAATTAAAACTCAAGATCTGGTTTATTTTAGTTTTAAGATGCTGACGAAATAATTGATTGAAAAAAAATTAGTTTTAAGATGCTTACGAAATAATTATTGATTGAAAAAAAATCTAAAAGAATTGAAAAAAACGCAACATTATAAAAATAGTACATAAAGAAAGTTAAAATTTGAAATAGAAAAATTATGTGTCAATAATATTTATATCATTTTCTGATGATTTTGAAAATAAATGATAGAATATTAAAAAATTCTTCATATTACTATCAATTTTTTTCAAAAATTTCAAAAGTATTATATAAATTAAAAATTTGAGTAAAAAATTTCTATACTGTGAATCTCTGCAATTCATTTGAAAATTTGTATAACAATAATTCATACTTACAAGTTTGTATGATGAATGATATTTTTAATAAACAAATATACTGTATTATTATATTATGTATTGAGAATATTAAATACTGAATACCAAAACATATCAATTATTATCATATTATTCATATGAATTCCTCCGTTAATATTTTATTATTATTATATCATACATTTATTATTTTTTCATGTTTTTTATTCATTTAATACATTTGTAATTATGTAATAATTATTGTGTACTATGTATTAATTATGTAATAACTTCAAATAAAAATTATAATTTTATAATAAATAATATTATTTATAATATTGTTCTAAAAAATAGTAAATAAATAAAAAATTATGTAATAAATATTTATTTAACAATATAATAATAATGTTTATTACAATTAATTAAAATTGAATTTTATTGATTTTAAAAATTGTGTAAAACATAATATTTTAATAGATAATTATTATAATATCTTATTATTATTATATTAATATGTTATTGATTATTATTTTATTAATAAAATAATCTATTATTTAACTATTAAATTTGTACCAACCTTTTTTTCCACCAAGAACCAAATGTCTCCCATTTTTCGAGTATCTGAAGCAATAAGGCCCAAATTGCAAATCCAAATTAAAAAGTTTGCTGGCACTTGTTATATCAACATTGCGGGCTATTTCTCGTTGTTGGTACTGAGTTGTTTTTTCACCGTAATCACTCTCTAGGAAACCGCTCTCTTCCGGAAGTAGCAATTCTGTATTTGCTGTTTTTTTAGGAAGTCGAAAGACAACATTTTCAATTATTTATATTAGAAAAATTAGTTTCTTAAAAAATTACATATTAAAAATACAAAAACTTGTAATGATTGATATTTTTTATTGCACTAACCACGTTCATATGTTTTTTCCTTCTGGCGCAGTTTTGCTTTGAAGACTTTTGTTGTTTTTGCTGAATTCATTTTTGTATTTATAAAAAAATAACAAAAACGAGGAATTCCAAGTTCTAACCTAAGCTGTCACTGGCTGTCACATGTGGTCACATCCCGATCAAAAAAAAAAGTTCGGCCGATATCGGGTGCCGATATCGGCCCGAATTCGGTCGGAAGTCGGCGTTGAGACGCTTTTTGGTTCGGGCCGAAATCGAGTGCCGAGTTTTGACCGAAATCCGTATATGGATCGGCATCCGAGTTCGGGCCGACATCGGGTGCCACATACGTTACATATGTGAATTTCAAATTTCCCGCAGCGGCCATATTGGAATTTTTTCTTGTGACATATTATACTGAATTGTGTGCTGAATACTACACGTGACTACACGTTACTACACGTCTACACGACTTAACAACTGCGAAGAAATGCGAACGTGCGAAACTGCCTTATTGAACGACTTATTTTTCACAGTTTGTCACAGTTTGTCACTTTCGTTTTTTTCTTGTTGTTTCTTGTATATCTAGTGCGCTATAAAAATTAGAGCCCGGAAAAAAACAGTGGTGTTGCCCTAAGTTAGCTTGATTGTGAGTTTTTGGTTTCCCTGAATTGCCCTGAATACCGACGTTACCGAGCCGGGAGGGATGAATAAGTTCCAGAGTAATCATCACCCTTCTATCGACATCATTCCGATAATTCCTTTGCAGGGCACTAGTATGGATCATAAGCGAAAATACGACGAAATGCAGCGTTTTCGAGACGATTCCTCGCCCAGGATGTTCCGCGACGAACACATACTTGCGCGCGTGCAAGCGGTTAGTTCCATCTGTTACTTTTCTTGTTTTTCCTTATTATTCTGATCAGTATAATTTACTTTTTGAAGAAAAAGTACATTTAGTCTTTGAAAAAGTACAAATTTAATTGTAAATCTCTCGCAATTTTTGACATCCGAAAATTTTCGCTCCAGAAAACATAACCTCAAATAATTTTTTTTTTTCGTTTCCGGTAATGCTGACAAATCAAAAAAAATATTGCTTGATTTTATGGTTTTGGGGTTAGGTTTCACTGATGCTTTTAAAAAATGTTGTTTTTTTGGAACATAATTTTTTATTATTGGTCGTTAATTTTAAGTTAAAGAATTTTAAGGAGCAAAAATTTTATTCGATTTATTTACAATTATCGTTTTTATTGTCTGTCATTATAATCAATGTAAATAAATTTTTTTTTTATAAGAAAACAAATTTGTGTGTTGAACAAAAAAATTAAAAATAATTCAGGAATAATAGTTAAGGTTTTTACAACACTTTACATTTTTTTAGCCATTTACAGCTGGAGTCATAATAACGTTATTTTATTACAGCGTAATATGATAATAAAAAAAAATATATATAACTGATTATCCATTGTTGAAATTATTTTGAAATTGAATTTTTGTTTTTCTTTCAAAATTAGTGTGATACAGTAATTTTTTGAAATTTATTTTACAGAGGAATATTTTTCTGTGATATGATTATCAGAGATTATTTCGTTACATTTTTTAAAAAGTATGCAGAAACATGATGTTAAAATCAGGGGCCCTCGACTCCTGTGTTAAAAGATTGGCAAAAATCAGCGCCTCCAGTGGCTCCTTTCGGAACTAAAATAGCCCGTACAGTATACCTATATATGTAGGTACTATGCATATATATATATATACTCCTGTATATATAGGTATATTGTACGGGTTAATTTAGTTCTGAAAGGAGCCACTGGAGGCGCTGATTTTTGCCAAATCCCTCGTTTGAGTTGGAGGCCCCTGGTTAAAATTATTTCCATAAAGTATTTCATACTTAAATTCAATTAAATATCAGTTTTAAATATTTTGAAAAGAAATTGAACGAATTTCGTTTCACAATATTTTCTGTAGCTTCAAATAAATTATTTGGAATTTTCTCCAATCTTTATCTATACCAATAAATAATCAGTCTTAATTTTCGTATTGTTTAATGTGAAAAGCTGCTGTTCTAAATGTCTAGATTCATTGAATAAAACACTTTTTGTCGATCGTGTCTGAAAATCGACAAAAATAATTTATTTTAGAGAAATGGAGGACAAAAGTGAAGTAAATTTATTGTCAGTGTAATCTTTAATATCCAACACATTTTATGGAATTTTTTTTTGTTTTTTCATTGATATTGAATGATATATTGATGTAAAAATTATCTTTTGTTTTTAGTATCTTTATGATAACGAAGACAAGGTGTATATCGATGTCAATGAAATGGCCGATTGTCTGCAAAAAAGACACAGAGATTATCGAATGAAAAAACGTGGCCCTTTCAGGCAGATGGTGCGAAGAGCATATGACGAAATCACAGAATCCGTGAACAGAAAAAATCCTCTTTGGAATCAGCCAGAGGATGACGATGAAGTTGACATTGATGTAATAATAATTTTTCTTTTAAAGTAAAGTTGCATTTTTAAAGATGTTTGAAGATGAATTTATCAAGCACTTTTTTTCTTTTATTATAAAATAAAAATGTTAAATGTTTTTGAGAGTATGCAAAAAATTTGAACAGAAATATGCATGTTCTTTTTCTTTTGTTTTCAGTCTGATGGGCCTGAAGATAATTTGTCGGCAGATTTACTTGACATGTACAAAAAATCTGGAGAACGCCAAAATGGCAATTCTAGCGACAAAGAGCTCATTGACATAAGCAGCGATGACGAATCTGAAAAGATTGAAGAGTCAATGCCTAAAAAAATGAAACAAAATGATGCAGAAGAATTCCAAGAACCAAGAAAAGAACTAACTGAAATGAACCTTGAAGTTGAGGTAAAAATTATTGTTTCTCTATATAGTTACATACGAAGAAAATATTTAAAATATTGGAATTTTTTGAAAGAATACTTTTGTTTTCAAAAGCTTCCTTTACAGTTGTTGTATTGTTTTTTTTGCAGTTGAATTCTGAACCCAAAGTTGTAGACATTGCTACAGAAAAACCAGCGAAAAAGGCGAGAGTTGAGAAATTAAGCGACTCCATGTACAAGAAAAAGCGTGATGCTACAGCAAATATTGGTACCAAATCTGGTGTCCCTGCTGTCACTTTTGCTGATTTTGGGGGAAACTCCAAAATGATGCTTAATCTGACCAAATCCCTAATGCACGTCAAACATAGCGAGCTTTGTTCGCACTTTGGCGGGTCAACTCCTAGAGGATTTTTGCTGCACGGACCTCCAGGGTGTGGAAAAACACTTTTGGCCAATGCCATTGCTGGGGTAAGTTCTTTTTAGAAAAATGTATATGGGTCATTTCATGGGAGATTTACAGTCAAAATTTTTTTTTCAACCAAATAATTTTTTTCGTGTTTTTAGATCCAAATAATCTACACGTATTTTTTTTTCAATGTGATACTTGAAAATTTCGAAATATGATTTTTTGAAGTTTCGTAGTCTGTAAAAAAACTTTTTTTTTATGGCAAACTGTTGAAACAGTTTTGAAGATAAAATGTTCATTTTGCACCTTAATTGTGCTTAGACATACAAGCTTTCAAAAAAACTATAGCACACCAACCGTTGGTTTTTTAACAACAATATAGTGCATTGTTATAAACAAATTCATTTTTTCCAAACTTGGAACTATTTTTTTTCAGTTTTTTTTTGATAAATTTTTTAAAAATGTTTATCAATATGCATGCAAAATTTTGGAGTAGAGAAATGAAAATTGTAGGTGTAACGAATTTTCTTAATCTGCCCTGCGCGTTGTTACTGCGCACACTTTGACAGCAGGTAATGGTGTGCAGAATCAGTCCACTTATAGGAAGTGTATATGTCAAAATTTTTATTTGTTCATGTTAAGACTTGAATTTTACAACTTGGCGTTGTTCTTTGTTGTTTATAATAATATTTTTTTATTTTTCAATTATTTTATAATACAAGTATAAAAAAACTTCACTTTGTCAATCATTTTCATCATCACATCAGCACAAAATTTTCTTTGAAAAATATGTCAATGATGTACAGGTGCAAAGTCGTTTTGAAAAGTGCAAAACGATCGCTGGCACGCACAGCTTGCATTCAGTTGAGCCAGATAACAACTTCAATTTGAAAGTGAGAACATTCTCTTCTTCCTCTGATTTCAAAATTGTCAGCTATTACAAAAATGAAAAATCAGAAAACAAACGCCCAGTCAAAGAAAAATAATTGAGAAAGTCAAGTTTTTTTATACTTGTGTTGTAAAATAATTGAAAAAAAATTATTATTATAAAAAATAATGAACAAGGCCAAGTTGTAAAATTCAAGTGTTCACATGAACAAATAAAAATTTTGATATACAGGGTGTGTCACAGTGTGCGAAAATCCTTGAAATCATGGATTCCTCATGAAATTCTAAGACAATTTTCCTTTTGCCATTTTTCACAAAACTCAAAATCAAAAAAGTTATTCAACTTTGAAATTGGAACAACAAATGCGCTTTTTCGACAAGTAGGGATAAAAACCACGGACCAAACCTTATCCAAATTTTTTTCATATTTTTTTGAGTCAAAAAGTTCTTTGCCAATTTTAAAAAAAATCAAAACAAAAAAAGATATTCGAGTTTGAAGTTTCAACCAATCAGGTTTCTTATATTTCAAACTCGAATATCTTTTTATGTTTCGGTTTTTTTGAAAAGTGGCAAAGGACTTTTTGACTCAAAAAAATATGAAGAAAATTTAGGTAAAGTTTGATCCATGGTTTTTATCCATACTGGTCGAAAAAGCGCATTTATTGTTTAAATTTCAAACTTGAATAACTTTTTTGATTTTGAGTTTTGTAAAAAATGGCAAAGGAAAAATCTTCTTAGGATTTCATGAGGAATCTGTGGTTCCAAGGATTTCTGCACATTGTGACACACCCTGTATACACTGCCCATAAGTAAAATTATTTTATATACCATTACCTGCTGTCAAAGTGCACATGGCAGATTAAGAAAATTCGTGACACCTACAATTTTCATTTCTCCACTCCCAAATTTTGCATGCTTATTGATAAACATTAAAAAAAAATTAAAACAAAAATAGCTCCAAGTTTGAAAAAAATGAATTTGTTTATAGCAATGCACTATATTGTTGTTAAAAAAAACAACAGTAGATGTGCTATAGTTTTTTTGAAAGTTTGTATGCCTAGGCACAATTGAGGTGTAAAATGAACATTTTATCTTCAAAACTATTTTCACAGTTTGCCATAAAAAAAAAGTTTTTTTACAGACTACGTAACTTCAAAAAATCATATTTTGAAATTTTCAAATATCACATTGAAAAAAAAAATACGTGTCGATTATTTTCGATCTGAAAACACGAAAAAAAATATTTGGTTGAAAAAAAAATTTTGACTGTAAGTCTCCTATGAAATGACTCATATGTTTCACTCATTTTTTTTCTGAAATGCTCGATATTGTGCAAAATTTCATGTCTTTGAAGTTCCAAAAGTTAAAAAAAAAAGGTTCTATCATTCTCAGTATTAGAATTAATTCCTTATTTTTAATAGTTAACTAGTATTATTTAACGTTTTTTATTATTTTTATTCTAATCATGGGTGGAAATTACAAATAATTTTTCTTTCATTCTCATTTATTTCGTAAAGGTTTGGAACTTCAGGCACATAATATTTCTAAAGAGTATAAATATTTTTAGGTATAGTTGATTCTAGGCACTCCTTGTCAATTATCAATCAAATTGTGAAGAAAATTTTTCAATCCATAGGAGCCATATCAATAAAATATTCATTTCAATCCATAGGAGCCATATCAATAAAGTATTCAATTTCTCTCCATGTAACTTTTCCTTTTTTATTTTTCCAAGATTTCGGCTCATATCGAGCCTTCTTCAGGAAATTTAGAATATATGTATGAAAATCACCACGAGGATGTTGTCAATAGTAGAAAAATAAATAAAGCCACA